>APFE030317674.1:0-11632 GCA_000404065.3 Pinus taeda | reverse complement strand
GAGTGCTCCAAGAAAATTCTAAGTGTCCAAGAGAGAGAGAGAGAGAGAGAGAGAGAGAGAATAATGAGAGAGAAACAAAACTGAACTAACAAAAGGTTACACTGAAAAAAGGTTAAAAACTGATCTTCATAATCCATTTTATCAATCAGGCCTCTATTTTCTTCATTTTCCATTATTTTCCTTCAATTTCCTCCTCACATGAAAGAAGTGACCTTTCAGATCCCTTTTCTCCCATTTTCCTTATTTTCATAAATAAATGTGCTAAAAATTCCTTTTTACCTTTTTAATGCCTTTTCCTTTTCCAATTTCCTTTAGCTATAAACACATCCAAGGATGCCCACTTAGATATTTTTTCCAACATTCAGCTTGGAATAATTGTCCCTTAGCTATGGTCTTATTTTACCTTTATTAACTTTTATTACATGTACTTTTAACTAGGGGCTATTACAGACCCCTCCTCCTTGGGTAACACCATCCTTGGCATCAAACCACACCAAGACCTCAGCAAAACTACTGAAAAGAAAACATACTGACCATGGATCTTTATAAATTAGCTCGTTGTAGTATTTACAATGAATGACTTGCTCAAAAGAAAAACCTCATGACAAAATGACAAGATAACAACCATACCTCTTATTGGAGCCTTATAACTTCGATCATAGTGGTATTTACATCCATATACATATGTGCATATACCAAAAAATCAACAAAACATATGCCAAACATGTATCAAACATAAAAAAAAACTACTTTGCCTCCACCGACAAGCAAATAAGTATACATGGCTGGCATCTGATCCGCTATCTCCCATGTATCTTCTTTGGGCCCAAAGTGCTTCCACTACACTTTAAATTTATCTATGGCTACATTCTTGAGCATGAGATGCTTTTGCTACAATATGCATTGAGGCTTCGATTAGAATTTTCCTTCTTGCTCCACCTGCAATACAGACCAATCAATAACATGATCAACATCATTTATATACCCCTTAAGCAATTTCACTGTTGGAGGCAGTGCAAGTCAATAGGCCACTAGTATAATCCCCTCAAGGATCTCAAAAGGCACACAATACCATGCTGCCAACTTGGCACATGATCCAATCCTCGAAGAGATCTTCCTAGGCTTGATGTGCACATACACATGCTCCCCAACATGAAACTCCTTGAATGCCCCGTGGTGGTCCATATAACTCTTCTGGCTATCCCATATTTCCTTCAAATTATTCTTTATAACTTGAATTTCCTATTTCATGTCTACTAACATATGCGGTCCAATAAGTACCATGTGCACTACATCACTCCAGGTAAGGGGAGTATTACAACTCTGCTCATACATTGCCTCGAAAAGACACATCCTCAATGACTCTTGATAGTCATTGTTTTATGCGAACTCAACCAATGGAATATACTCCTCCCATCATCTCTACTGGTGCATCACGTACATCATCAACATATCCTCCAAGATCTTATTAACCCTCTCTGTCTGTCCATATTTCTATGGATGATAGGTTGTGATGAAGACCGACTCTGTACCTAAACCTGAAAATAATGCATTCCAAAACTTGGGAGTGAACTTCACATCCTAGTCCGATACAATCTTCTTCAAAACACCATGTAATCTCATGATCTACCTGATGAAAACATGTGCCACCTCACTAGCTAAATATGTAGTCTTCACTGGAATGAAGTGAGCTACCTTGTTCAACCTATCGATCGTGACCATTATAGAATCATGTTGTCTCACTATCCTTGGAAGACTTGTAATGAAATCCATGGAAATGACCTCCCATTTCCATTCCAGAATCACAATCAGTTGTAGTACACCACCTAGATGCTTACATTCTGCCTTTACCTATTGACAATCCAAACATATAGCCATGAAATCTACCACTTCCTTCTTCAGATTTGACTAGTAGTAGAAATTCTTCACCTCCATCAACATTTGTTGATATCCTTGGTGACCTGAGTATGGATTCACATGAAATTACCACAAGATACGCTTCTTGAGCTCACTGCAATTCGACACATAGATCCGATCCCTGAATCTCTCGATCCCTGAATCTCACAAAACCAACTAGGAAATCACACATGCAATATGTTACCTGCAAGTATTCCTGCTAAAGTTGCTTGATCCTGCTATTCCTTGCTTGATCCTTGCTTTCCTTCCTTTCCTTTGCTTTCTTTTCCTTCCTTGCTCCAAGCTAAAGTGCTCTAAGAAAACTCTAAGTGTCCGGGAGTGGGTGAGAGAGAGAGAATAATAGAGAGCTCCAAAACTAAACTGGCAAAAGGTTACACTAACAAAAGGTTACAAATTGATCGTCATAAGACGTTTTATCAATTAAGCCTCTATTTTCTTCATTTTCCATTATTTTTCTTCAATTTTCTCTCCACATGCAACCTATGACCTTTCACATCCTTTTTCTCCTATTTTCCTTTATTTTCATGAATAAATGTGGAAAAAAATCATTTTTCTCTTTTTAATTTCTTTGCTTTTTCCATTACCAATTTCCTTTAACCATAAACACATCTAGTGATGCCCACTAGGATATCTTTTCCCAACATTCAGCTTGGAATAAGTATCCCTTAACCATGGTCTTATTTTACCTTTATTAACTTTTATTACATGAACTTTTAACTAGAGGTTGTTACAATATGAAATATGAAATGTCTCTTAAACGTAGTTCCCATATATAGATTCTATTGAAATTACACCTTCACTGAAAAATTCAAAAACCTTCACATTCAGCGATTGATATAAATATAATTGATTTCATCCTAAATTCCATTCACCTATGTGAATCCATTCAAAAACCTTCACATTCAACAATTGATATAAATATAATTGATTTCATCCTAAATTCCATTCACCTATGTGAATCCTCCTGCCTAAAATATACTATGGGACTTAATATCTTCATATAGTTTGAAAGTATTTACTTTTATTTATTGTAGAAGTGAAATGCATTCTGGAATTTATATTTTTGTTTTGGTTGAAATTTGAAGGATTTTAAGTTTTACTATGGAGATGAAATCAAAGAAAATAGTTGTGAAACAAAGTACTCAAATGATGTTTTGTCCAAAAAAAATGTTTAATTGAATTCTTCTAAGAGGGAATTAACTAAATGAAATAAGTAAATTGCATTTACCACAATATATTTATGGGAAATTAATTAATTAATTAATTAATTAATAACTCTTATTTATGTCATGCAAGGTATTAATTTCACGAATTAAATATGAAAATCAATATGATAAAGAATTAATGAGGATAACTCTAGTCCATGCCAAACAAAAAAATAATTCATGTTTTCAACTATCAATGAGAAACAAAACTTTTTTAAAGATGATTTTGAAATCATTTTTTTTTTCATTTAACTAACTAGTTAAGGGATGGTTATCCAAACATTTATTCGAACTTTCCGTATAAAAATCTTTAATTCTCATGTGAGAAACCATAGTTACCAAGTTCGAATTCGAACTTGGATTCGAATTCGATACGATACGATGAAAATTCGAACATAAAATTTTTAATTTGAAAAAAATTCGACACTATACATCTTAAAAATTATCATTTTACAAAATGTCTTGTTGTAACGTGATATTTTCAGCCTTTTTTTTTTTAAAATTAGTTTTGAATTTTGAATAAAATCTAATAAATTAGATAATATAATAACTTTACAAATACAATTCACTAAAAAAAACTTCACTTCCCTTCAATACTTCATTATTTCTAAATTTAAATCTAAAATATTTTTCTAATTTTAAAATTGATTTATCGAAAATCCTTAGTAATAAATATAAACATTTTTAAAAATATCTGAAATTCCATAAAATTAGTGATCACAAAATTAACATCTATTACAAATTAACAAACTGTTACGAATTCAGTATAACAGATAACAATAATAAAATTATAAATTATAAACTTTCCTATTCCACTCCGATTTTCCAGTTTCTTTCCTTCAGCCCCGATACCATCCTACCACTATTCTACCACTATTTGTTCCACCATTCACATTCTCTCGTAGTGAATGAACAATCTGCTCCATCTACGTAAATCACCAACCACAAATTTTGACGCATTTAATTTTTCATTTAACCATCGTTGAAAACCGAATCAAATTTCATCAAATAATATGGTATTCGTATCGAATAGGCGAATTTTCAAATTTGTTAGCCCAATTTGGGCGAATTTGGTAACTATGTAAGAAATAGGATAGGAAGATAACTTTCAAGGCGAGAAGATACTTATGATTCTCGATGGTCTGGCTACACTCACTGCATAGACCCATCGTTGATGCTTTTATAACCTTTTGTTATGAAATCTGAAAACAACACTTTTTCAGTGTTTCTTTTCATTTCCATTTTGTTTGGTAAGCGCATACACTGATTTAGTTTGTAGTTTACAAAATAGACCTGATTAATTTTTTATATTGTATTACCTTTTAGATATAAATATTATTAGATATATTAGAGTTGGGATATTTGTATGGTGTATTGTTTAATTATCTAAAAAAATATTCATTGTTAATAGTTTTATAACAATAATTCATATATATATATAATATCAATGTACACTTCATTTTCTTATCTTCTGTTGTTATAGTTAAATAATTTGTGTGCTTAACCCATATATCTGTTAGAAATTTAGTATTTTTTGATTAACACTATTTTATCACAACAGTTAGAGGATTTGTTTCTTTTTTGGTTTCATATTATTAGGAAATGAACATGTTCTTAATGTCTGTCTTTTGAGGGAGAATGAAATGTAATAATACTTCATATTAAACTATTTCATTATTTTTCATCATCATGAGTAGTTAGTAATTTGTAAATAAGGATTCAAGTACAACTAATGCTTCATTTACTTTTCTTTTTGTTTCCTTAATGTTGTCATATTCATTTATAATTTGTGTTCTGTCATTTTCTTATTTCATACTTAAGGTTTTAATTGTAATTGTTTATTTTTTAATTATTATAAATTCCCTTCCCCAGAGCTCAAACACTCTTTCTTTTAACGACACACTTTTAGATCATATCCTAGACCTATTTTTTTGCTGAAATAGAAAATATTTTTGATAATATATTAAACACAAGGAATATCCCCTAAGGTAAAGGGAGGCCGACCCTTCTTCTTGAAAGGGGAGGATTTTAACCCTCAATGAATGTCTTTCTAGGTTGTTCTTCGTCGTTGGGACAATCCAGGAACCAATAGGTTGCTTTTGAGGGATGAAATCATGACATAAAAGGAAAATTACTTGTCATAAGGAGGGTAGGCACCCCTCGGGGCCCAATGTCATTGTGAATCAATTAAAGGTGCGCCACCATAAGCATAGAATTAGGGTTTTAGAGCACCATAGAGCAGTTGCAGAGTTAGAAAATGGTTTTTGATTGCAATGATCCATAATTTATTATGTATTTGATTAATTATTATATTATTTAATTACAATATATTAATTAATGGTTTTGTTATATTTGAAAAAGTAAAATTATTGAAATCTATTTGTTTCATAAATAAGGATAGATGTTAAATATATAATACCATTTTATTGTAACTAGAGGAATTAGTAACTAGTTTTTTGTCTTGTACTTGCGTGCCACAATTGTGCTATCATTATAACCTCTAGGTGCCGACATATGAACCTCTTTGCATGAACATGTGAATTAAGGGGATTTGGACCTCAATCCTCCTTGCACATAACACTTCATCTTCACGGCCATAACCAATTGAAGTGCATTGGTTCATTGCATTTTCATCTTGTCCCTTGGATAAGAGTAAAATGGTATTCAATGGAAAAGATGAAAAGGCACTAACCCAATTATTGACTTATTTTATGGTGCTTAATAATCCCCCTAATCTCTAAGCTAGCCCTTTTCCTTTCCTAAGTCTGGTTTCATAATCAAGCTCAACTAATTAACACCTAGGCACTTACCTGCACCCCTTCTATAGGGACAAGTGAATCAGGGGATTTGAACCTCAAATCTCTTTGCATATGAAATTTCATTTTCACGACCATCACCAATTGAACTACACTCAAGAGTTTAAGTATATAATACCATTTCTTATATAAATTCAACATTATTTTTAATAATTTGGATTCATTTTATACTATTTATTTTTATATTTTAATAAAGTGAAACAATATTATACTATACTATATTGATTATTAAATACTGCTATGTAGTGGAATGATCCTTGGATTATTTTAACTATTGGTTGTATTATTTTACTAGTTCGTATTTGGTATGAGTGATCTATATTTATTTATACATTTTAGTCTACAATACACTCATAATCATTCTCAACAAATATTTTAGAATAGTGGGCTGCAGTATAGCCATTGCTCTAAATTCTAATTTTCTAATATATCTAAATAACACTTTGACCATATTTTATTATATTTTTATAAAATACGAACTAAACTTATGTTGAGGGGTAGTGTTGTATTTGTTTAGATAATTTGTGATAGTATATTAAAAATGGAATATATTATTATATAATACGGTGTATTTAATTAATTATAATTTTAACATATCATATATTTATATTATGGTAATATATTATTCAATTTAAATATTAGATAAAGTAGATATATACATTTGAGCGGGAAAATAGAAATCGTTGGATTACGGTGATGTGAGTTTACCTTTTAGGGTCATGTAGGTCAAAAAGACGTAATCGAAGGTGGCCACTGGTGGAGTGTATGCCTGCCATTAGACTTAGTTGATCATTCTGTGCGTGAGTGGTCCTGTCTCAAAGCGCACGAGGGTCATAAACCAATTTTGTGTTTGGCTTGGATGCCTTGTTGTAGTGGCCACAACCACCCTCCAAAATTTTTCCTTATCTTCATTTTGGAGCCTCCCTACCAACTTTTCATAGCAGCATGTCTTGCTTTGACAAGTACACAAGCTTCAGTGATTTTCTTGCAGAATGACAGCCTGTCCATCAGAGCTTGTTGCATTCCCCTCACAGACTGTTCCTTTAGATATGGTCCAGCTACACGCTGAGAAACTCCCTCAAGAAATTGCGTAATTCTGGAGGGAAACCTTCCTTCCCTCCAGAAATTGCACAATTTTGTTTGGCAGCCTGCTAGGCTCTAGAATTGCGTAATTATGCTAGTCAAGCTTCATCTAGAAAATTTTGCAATTCCTCCCAGTAGGGTTGCTAATCCCAGGAATTGCACAATCCTGGGCAACAGTTACCAAATCTCCTGGGCATCCATCCCATCTCCCTTCCAGAAATGCACATTTTCTCCCAGTGGTTGAGCAGTCTCTTGCATGTGTAGTTGAGTTGACCGGTTCCCTCCCGGGTCGAGCAAAACTGATTTTTATGCATGGGATACTTCTCTCAAGGCAACATGCAAAGGCATCCCTTGATTCAGGGATCTACTTTTAGCAGTTGGAGGTTGCATGCGGGGATCATCTCGAAAACATCCCACCAAGTTTCTCTCTCCCTAGATTTGTGGCATGCGTGTCACATCTTCAATTTTATCAAAACTCATGAACTGGGCACTGTAGAGCTCATTCCTAACATCAACCATGCATCTTTGACATTCCACATAGCATCTAAGAGCCATTGTGTTACACAGTAATTTGTCACTAGCCTCATATCCCTTGATCTCAAATAAAGTCAGTGTTTGAGCGACATCTTCGTCGTGTCATACATCAAATAAATGTGTTCACATCTTCCCACTCATTCAAGAAGAAAAACAAGTGCTCTTTAATCTTGAAGGTTGAACCTTTTTACCCATTTTTCTGCATCGTCACAATTAAGCCTCATTCTACCTGTGACGATTCTCTGTAATGAACTATAATGTCATGGCGTTGTCACAAGGTTACATATGTTCCTTGCGACGGTCTAATTTTAAGGCTCGGCGCAAGTCCTCAAGATATTTCTTGTGATGATGGCTCTAAATACACTACTTCCTTGCAACTTCGTTGCTGAGCCATGGTGTATGACTTGCGACGATCCAAATATGGCAAATTAGTTCAAACATAATGCTTCTGGGTGGTTTTCGAACTGGTTTTTGGGTCAAGGGAGTTCGCCTTTCCTCCTCTGGGATGGTGGCTCCACCTTTTGAGAAACCTCCCTTGAGGATAAGCTCCCTCTCCCTCATTTTATGGAGGCTCCTCCTCTTATAAAAACACTCCCTACTGCTATGATCAGCTAGTTTTTGGATTGATCAAATTAGCTAGCTTTGGTGTGAGTTTGATAGTTTGCAGTGTGAATTGCTGATAGTTTGCAGTGTGAATTACTGATAGTTTAGAAATTGGTCGTGGATTGCCTTAAGCATTGTACTAGTGCTTTTGAGTGAGAGAGAGAGAGTTATTAACCTCTTGGGAGACCCTTTTTGAGAGTGAATGCTTCAAGAAACATACCGACTGGACCCCTCGAGGAAGCTTTCGACATCAATTCTTGGTTGTAAGCTTTGCCTTTATTCATTTTAACACAATCAATGGTGATTTCCTATGTCTTGTGTGAATTATACTTGATAGATTATGGTTCCTTGACTCTATAATTAAATAGATCATTGTTGTGCTCTGTTAGATATTCTGTTTTTCTCTTGTGTTGTTTCAGGTGAATTGCTCATCGAGGAAAAGGAAACGATAGCTGAAGTGGTGCAACGAAAGCTCCATCGAACACCGGTTTGAGGTAGGCTCTTTCAACAATGATTGTTTAAGGAAATTAACTATTGTTTTATCTTGCTGTGACTAGACCCACTCTAGGGCTAGAGGGGTTGCCTCTATTCACAAAGGAAACATTTCCTACATCACAAGTTGGCGACCATACTGGGGATTCCTTTGAGTGTTGTTTCTTGTTTTTCTCTTGATTTTTTTTCAATTGAATTACATAGTGTCTCTTGTTTTTGGGGTTGAGCCATCATTGTTCTGGGTTACTTGAGTCAATTTGGTAGTCCCTCCCACTGTCTGCAAGATTAGTCTGGTGTCCTTCAGATGTTTTTTTCTTATTTTTTCTCTTAATTGAGATCGTCATTGTTTATAGCTTAATAGCCACGACAACGTCGCACCTGTCCTCTTTGGTTAACCTGCACGTCGTCGATATCCCATCATATAGTTGTGATGATTCCTGAAATCAGACCGTCGCAGAAGACAAGTGTACACTTGCGATGACATTGTCCAGTTGCTAGCTTTGTGCTTGCGATGATTTTCCTTTTGTCTTAGGTTACTAGTTTGAGCCCTGCGACGATTCCTATAAAAGTTTTTTTTTACAACTTTACCTCCTGAATCAACCAGTGCTCCTTGTCCCCTGCTGTCAATTTGTTTTGGCTGTATTTGGTTAAGGAAATTGCTCCTTGGTTTCATTTAGTGAGTCTTGTGTTTTCAGACCGTGTGACCTAGCTCTGTTAAAGGTTTCATCAAGAAGTTGTTTATTTGGGTTACTTGTCCATCCAAGATTTGTCCACAACCCTATGATTGATTTGTTTGAGGTTGATTTAATGCTTGTCTTCTTTCTGATTGGTCTCTAGTGTTTGGTTATTGAACCAGTTCCTCATAGTGATTTGATTTCCATGCTATCAAACATAGATCACATTTGTTTGGATTAGTCAGGTTTACACTTGTTTGCCGTTAAAATTCCAAAAATAAAAAATATTGCACTCATACAGCATACAAAAGTGAAAGCGCATTTGCATTACTGAATTTTCATGATTGAGAAATTAGAAATCAAAATTCACATCTTTCATTAGTAGTTGTGAGATAAGTGTATTGATGCATTGCGTTTCTTAGTGCTTGCATTTTCTTGCCTTGGTTTGCGTTCACTTGGAAATGAACTCCTTACCCTCATTTAGGTAGTTGTTCATCGAAAAGAATGGTCTTTTACCCATTGTAGTTGCATCCTAGGAATCGCTGGAATATATTCGGTAGGGCCTGAAAACTCAAACTTAATCCAAGATTAACTCTTAAAATCTATTGAATGAAATAACAACGCATTGGAACATAACACACATTTATCTAGAGGTCTAGGCTAGAGACATGCTCCGGTGTCGTTAAACCTAGTCACTATTGTTTTCGCTAAGGTTGGGTGGTTCCTCCTTCTGTGATTCAATATCTGCTAGTACGGACTTGTGCTCCCTGTACCATCGAGTATCTATTGGGGGACCCCACTAGGTTATCATCCTATCATCCATAGGAAGCCAAGTCTGCCGCCTTATGGGTCGTAACGCACCGAACACAACATTAAGGAAGATTGATTGTCGTATGGAAAGTCCTTGGTCATTTCTCTTTCATTTGATCACCAAGGTGTATATGTAGTTTTTTGGTTTGTCTGGTAAACCTCTTGTCTAGTACTCCAGAGTAGTCACTTTTGTTCCTTTTCGACTCCTTAAAAGAAAAGGATCATCTGAGCACTTGTCCTTTTAGGCTCATTAAAGCTCGAAAGAGATAGAGTCACCTTTTCGTCCTTTTCTCGACTCTTAAAACATGAAAAGGTCAAGTTTTGTTCCTATGTCATAAAATTTACTGCCCACGAAATATTCCTGGTTACAGTTAGAGTTCCTTTCAAGTTGATCCCAATGGAAAAATTTCTAGAGTCCACTAGTTAATGTCTTCCCTCGGATGGGAATCCTGGTCCTTTTCCTTCTTTTGGAAATTCTAGTGCTCCGTATATGGCAACATTGTCTTTGCTAGGGTTAACCATTGATTTGCCTGTTTGGTTGTTTTCAACCCCGGAGGTCCTGAGCATCATGACTCATGTTATTTCGTCTCCTTCATTTGAATTATGACATGATGATTCTAGGGTTGAGCCTTTTCCTTCTTCCCCAGTTTCTTCATCCTTCTCTCCTACTTTGCCTAGTGAAATTCCCATATCTAGTAACCGGGAGGCTAAGAAGAAGAAGAGGAAGATGAAGAAGAAGAAGTTAGATAAGTGCGAGGCCACCCGTGCAACTATAGCTCCGAGTACATCTTAGGTCGGAAAACCTTTTGATCCTTCGTGGAAGGTTAAGTTTCCTTGTAAATTGTGCAAGGGTGACCATCTTCTTCGTGATTGTCGTGGTATCCCTAGGATATTAGAAGCATGGTCTCACGATCTGGCTCATCCCTCATCATCCTTTGAAGCTCATGTCGATGTTACACCCTCAACTGGAAGTGGTAAGAAGAAAGGGAAGATTTGATTCCCCTATAGACTATGTGATAGCAATCATCCCCTTCACCTTTGTCTGCTCATGGATAAAGCTTCCGCCATTTTGGAAAGTCTTACAGCTTCTTCACCTCCACTTGGAGTTGGTTATCAGAGGCTCTCTTCCGACCCTCACCATGTTGACAATGAGATTAACTTAGATTCATCTCTGGCCCATTCAGCTCTTCCTGAGCCTGGCTATGTTAAGCCTGTTCCTGACCAACCATTGGTCAAAACAAGTGTCGACTTGGGTTTCACCACCAGTTGTTCCCCCTATTCTAGAAGAGCATCATGATCTTTCTGCTCATGTTCTTCTCATATCATCGGATTCTCCCGAGTCCAAGAACAACCCTTCTATCCCGACTGATCAAGAGGACCCTTCTTCTATTCTTGTAGGGCATGGGGGCGATCATATGATACCCCACCAAGTAGTTTGGTTGTTTGCTTTGACTAGAGTCACTTGATTGCATCTCACCTTCCATCCTATGTGCCTTTC
>APFE030317671.1:0-10244 GCA_000404065.3 Pinus taeda | reverse complement strand
TATCACTTTTTAAATTGAGATATATATGGATAAGCTTGGGATGTTATACTAACTTTTTTATTAAAGAGACTGATCAAACCAAAGTATATTTATTTTGAGATTAGTGATATTATGCTTGACAAAATGAGTAGAGTGCATACACAAAGTTAGTGTTTTGGCCTAGCCAATGTGTGCATATTTTTATGGATATTTTTATGATTTTTACAATATTTTGGTTTTTTGTACCCTTGTTGATTTTAGCTTGACGCTAATGTTTGCAAGATGATGTTTGCAAGATGATCAGTACGCAACTAACATGTTCACTGAAATTTTTTTGCTACTCTCTTGTAATCTATAGGCCCCAAAGCTCCTCATAGATTAGATTTCATTCTGTAACTGAATTTTGCAATTCCAATTTAATAATCCTATCGTCCTCTCTTTGTACCTTTTGGGACAATTGCTAGTTAAATGTGATATTATAAATGTGTATTTGCTTAAATTATGATAAGCCATCCATAAATGAACCATTCATAAATTCAAAATTTATGGTATTTATTGTGGATTTCGATATGCTAAAGTTATGAAGTTAGAATAGTCCTTTTAAAGGAGCACTAAACATGTCATCTCAACCTTTATTTAACCCACCAATCAAAGTATAAAATACTATGATATGTTATTTGAATAATATCCTCACCTTTTAATGTCCATATCTGAGTTGATTTTTATGTCATAAATAATATAATTGAGTGATATTATAGATGTGCATGTGCTTAAGTTATAATGGGCAATTCATAATTTATGGGCAATTTATAATTTATGGTATTTATTGTAGATTTTGATATGCTAAAGTTATAAAGTTAAAATAGGCCATTCATAATTTAGAATACTTATTGCTTGTAATCATTATGTTTTAAACTTACTTGATATTTGTACCTCGCAAGATCGCACTTCTATGTCCAACCTTTGAGTTGACTTTAATATTTTAAAATTAGTTGATATTTGTACCTCGCAAGATGGCACTTCTATGTCCATCTTTGAGTTGACTTCATGTTATAAATAATGTAATACTTTATAAATGTAAAATCTGTATATTTTAGGATTGTGACATGTTTTAGTGACTGTATGCAATCATTATATGTGTGAAGTAATACTATTTTTTTATTCCTGGGAAAGTTGCATGGTCATTTTTAAACCTTCTTACATATTGCCTTGTAAACCTTCTTACTTTGTAAGAAGATATTTGTCAGACATGAGGATACATTTATTTTATTTATATTAAATAGAAAAATTATATTATATGTAATATATAAATGAATTAGAAAATATTAAAGTAATTATAATCTTGTTATTTTAAAATTTTGGATATATGCGTGTGGGAAGTTTTTAATTGTGTTTTATTTCTAGTGGTTTCCACTATCTATCAAGAAGTGAAAAAAATATTAAGATACTATTAAACCTGCCTCACTAACATAATTGTGATAAAATTTTTTTAATTAAACATTGTTTAAAATTCAATTTACTCAAACAAATCAAAAAAATTATTTAGAAAAAATATATAAAGTAAATTTTAATACATAAATTTATGAAATAAATGGTGTAAAATGTGATTTTCCATAATGGCCACTAATATAATGTAAAAAGTAAAAATAAATATTATATTAATTATATAAAACAAAATAGTCAATTGAATTTAAGTCAATATTAAAAGAAATTATTGTTTTTTTAGTTTAAATCTTATTTTAGTTATATTCACTTTTCATAAATTAATAGAAGCACATTAAAAATATTAATGTGATTGATATAGCTGAAAACTTTATAAATATAATAAAAAAAACTATTGCGACAAGAAGAATGTCTTGTTAGTGTACATATTTCCCTGATTAACTATGTATAAAAAGGTTATGGGTCAACTTTCACTTGAGAAAAAAATGAAATACACATCTTATTGTGAAATAAACCATTTTGCTATATAAAATTTGCTTATATATTAATTTCTCCATCTTATTAGACTATGAATTTAATTACACATCTTATTGTAAAATGGACGATTTTGCTAAATAAAAATTGCTTATATATTAATCTCCCCGTCTAATTAGAATATGGATTTATTAGAATTGGAATAATCTCAAATCCCTAGCCACGTGACACAAATCTAATTTTTTAAATTTATTAAAAGTCAATCCAACCTAACAAACTCTATAAACACTAATTGTTGATGAAATTGGCAAAGTATTAGCCATCTCATTCTTACTTACAAATTTGAAAATAAGACAAATTGTATTTCAAGAAAAATATGTGAAACAAAATATCTCGACATAAATATAAACTAGAATGATAACTTACAAAATATCTTATAAATAACCACCATATTAAGGGTCTACCAAGTCTAACACTCAATAAAATTAAAGATATTGTCATGTCATCTAAAACATTTTGTAAAAAACATTCTCCAAAACTCAAGTTCAACATAACTTATTCTCAAATGTCAAATAATGTGTTTTATCCATCATAGTGCCTCCAACTTTTTTAGAAGCAATATATTTAATTTTATTTGTCAAAGTTTTTTTTTTTTTCGTTTTTTTACTAGGGTGATCAATAACTAGAAAGAATGATCTAGGATAGGCTTGTGATTAAATCAACTAACTACCATTATACCTTTTAGGATATGTGCAACAATTCACAAATCATATATATCAAAAACTTGTAACTCTATATCCCTTTTAAGACAAAGCACTTGAGGCCTATATCCCTTTTAATATTCTTTACATTTTACTTCATGTTAATCTAATATCAAAGAATATTTTTCTAGAGACTTAGAATGAACCTTTCAAGCATTATGGTGTACACACAAATACACACACACATGAAATTAAGTCACTTCCATACGCTGGTGAGGTTGTGTTTTTAATGTTCACTTACATAAGGTAATTTGGTAATAGTTATAGATTATTTTCATACATATATATTAAGGATGTATTTATCCATAAGCATTAACTCGTGCAATCAACATCTAAATATAAGTACTCTCCCTTGAGGTTGAAGAGCTCGCAAGTGTCAAACTCTTGATCTCCTTGGGGTTATGCTCTGTAATTAGGGCCAATGATTTATCACACTTACTATTTATGGACCAGGGGGAGTTACTTGGTTGTCCTATGAGGTTTCCCTTAGAAATATGTGTGTGCACGTGTGAAGGATATATTTAGATGATTAAAATAAAATAAGGCATGGTAGATTAGGGGAATTGACTTGTAAAGCATCCTCCAATATTTGGACTCTATGAGGTCTTAAGGTCATTCCAAGTCAAAGTCATGTAGGATGATGTGTGTTGAATAAGTGATTGGTGATGGGACAATATTTTCTTTATGGTCATTCAATGTCTTATGTGCATGTTGATGAGTTATTTATGATAAACAAAAGGAATATAATCCAAAACAAATGTGTAGGTCGGCTAACAAGAAAAATATAGATAAACTAAAACATAAACTATTTACTATGTTGATAACTCTTTAAAAAAATATGTGTTCCTTTAAATGGTCTCTTTACATTTCTTTGGAATAAAGAAAATAAATGGTGTTTATTTGATACTTTTTATTAAGAATAGTGAATCTTTTTGTTAAATTTGTTGGTAGTTATCAACCTACCCTCATATTGCATTAACATGCTACAATTTACATTTTCAACACTTCAACATACAACATGTTATTTATAAGATTTAAACATGGCTTTCAATAATGACATGCCAAGGCATTTACCATTTACTCTTACTTATTTAGAGGATTTTGATTGTAGATTAATGAAGTTTAAGGTTCAAATACAAATTTGAATCTAGTTGTCTCTTTGTTAAAGGTTTATGTTTTTATTATAAATTTTGTGATAGACATTTATGAATTTTTAGTTATTGTGGTTCTCATGTTAAAGATGTTATTTAGCATGCTTTATTTAATTATAGTTATATGCTTATTAATGACTTGCACTCTCATTGTGGCACCATAGGTCTTCATCATTTTCATATAAGTTTTAAGTTGTTGCAATTGTCTATATATTCAAACATAACTTCTTGCTTATTAAGCACTTATGCTCTCACAATGAATTAAAAGTTTGCAACAACTATTTAATAAATTATGATTAGGTTGATTCATTTGTGTATGATTTCTCATATAATACTTTACTTAACATAAGTACGTGCATATTAACTCTTCATGTTATCATTGTGATTTAAAAAAATCTATATGAACTTAGTACAAATTTTCAATCACTTATTTTATTGATAGTGTTTATAATCCTCAACTATAAGTCAATATTTATTAAACACTACATCATCTTCCTAACTTAACATCTCCCTAACATCTCTTCTCTTCATTAATTAGAGACACATACCATCTTCCTAATTTAGTCTTTCATCATTTCCTAATTTAGTCTTTCATTATTGATTAGATATTTACATAAACCACCTAATTTAACTTATATTCATCAATTATTTACAATTTATGCACCTTTATAATGTAAGTCATATTCCATAAACGAATTAACAACTTAAATGAATTAACAAACTTTTACTAAAGCATTTAAGAGAGAGTGACCACTTAGATAAATTAACTAACTTTTAATAAATTCCTAATTTAGTATTCATTATTGATTAGATATTTACATAAACTTTCTAATTTAACTTATATTCATCAATTATTTATAATTTATGCACCTTTATAATCTAAATCATATTCCATATATGAATTAACAACTTAAATGAAGTAACAAACTTTTACTAAAATATTTAAGAGAGAGTGATCACTTAGTTAAATTAAGTCACTTTTAATAAAATATATAGAAAAAGTGACCGCTTAAATGAATTAACTAACTTGTGAATTAACTAACTTTTACTTAAACATAAATATGAAAAAGTGCAAACTTAAATGAATTCACTAACTTTCATATGAGCATATAAGAGAGTAATAAAAAATATTGCCCAAAATTATTATGAATGTAACATTTTCAATATCATTAAATCTAAATGCAGATACTTAGTTGATTATGTATATAACTTTACTTTTTTTGAAAATGTGAATAATAAATTATTAATAACAAAATAATGATAACTCTATATTTTATTTATTTATTTGTATATAATTTTAAGCATGGTATTTATTTAACTTTAAAATTTATTCACCTTAATTATTGATAGTTTTTTAGTTATATATAATATCACCCGCAAGTTTGTTAATCACTATGGAGTTTCATTAGGTATAGTCGTGGTTGGTGAGGTGATATGATATGTACATGGAGTTTTACTGAATAGGTATAGAGATGGTTGGTGGGGTGATATGATATGATATGTCCATGGAGTTTAAGTGGATAGGGATAGTCATGGTGGGTGGGGTGTACGATATGTACATTGAGTTTAAGTGAATAGGTATAGTTATAGTTGGTGGGGAGATATGATATGTACATAGATGTATTCTCGCATTGGTAAAGGTATATAAATGAATTATAATATTGATAAAGGTATATGAATCAATTTTATATTATGGTGTTTTTTAATATATATATTATAGGTGAGAACAAATTTGTGAGAGGTTATGTATTTAGTAGTTAAGATAGATTTAAGTTGGTATTCTTGTATTTTATATGAATTTTCAAATTTTTAAATAGGTTTTGTCATAATAAATTACCATGGTGTGCAATTACATTGTGAGTTTGTAAACGCAAGTAAATTTATCTTAAAATTAATATATATTCTGTATTATTTTGTTGTTATTTTATAATTTTATTATAGAGATATTTTACACTCCTTATTATTTTATTTTACTTTTTAATTTTTGATGAAGTTAAAATTATTTACCTACATAAACATTACAACTTCTCTTCATAACTAAATACATCTCCACATAATAATTTGTGTAACATAATTTTTATTAAATTTAAATTGTTTTACTACTCTTTTAAATATTTATTTAAAATAATTAATTATTTTCCAAATGTATTATAAAGTACATTCTTCTCAAATAAACTAAGAGCATTACTCACACCCTTGAAGACACATTTTCTACAAATGTAGCAAAAGCAAAAATTGTGTTTCTAACATGTTAGGAACAACTATCATCGCAACCATTGCAATTATTCAAAACTAATGCTCTATAATTTTTAAGATCAACCCTACAATACTTGAATTATTGTCAGACCATATTAAATTTGTCATGAATAACACTCTCAAAATTGACATTTAATTGACTTTCACCTCATATACTATGAGCATCTAGTTACATGATTGACCCCATCCCAATCATCCACATCTCCTTTTGGTTGATGGGAGCATTCAAATTGAGAATGCATCCCGATCACGTAACTAGAACATGAATAACCAATAGAAAATGAGCAGGAATAACATCTAGGGAAAATACAAGTGGCAATAACAATTACTCTTTTCTTTCAAACACATACCCAAATCTAGCCAACAACACCGAAGAAAAGGAGGAAGATCAAAGTACCCTAGCCCAAGGTCCAAATAGAAATTAAGAGGACCTAACCAAAAGGCATAGGATGAACAATCAAAACATAAACAAAAGTATTGAATATGTGGATATTGTCCACAAGTAGGAGGAACTAGTGGAAGCAAAGGACATGGACTTCTAAGAGCTTGACATGTAGTCAATTGTGGAAGCATGGAGAAAAAGTGATCCCTCATCAATCTCAGACAAAGAAGTAGAACTCATCTCGGAAGCATATATCAAATCACAAAAAAATCTACACCAAAACCAAAAAGGTAAATCAAACCCAACCTTATCTTCTTTGGGGGTTAAAAAGATAAACAATAAGTAAACCTTGGAATATGAAAGGAAGAAAAAAAAACAAGGAAGAAAGAGTAGCAAGCAGTTGATTCAAGAAATAGGAGAATTGTTGGTAAATTTTAAAAGGATCACCTTAATGATGGAATCCTTCCAACACCTAACCCCCTAATTAATAATGACAGAGATCTCATGGACACATAATATTTTTGGGATGGAAAATTAAGGCTTAAAGTGTAGAAACCTTGGCAAATCTTAATAGTCCCAAATTTGCAATCTATAAAATGTTTAGTGATATATTTGTAGCAATATTTAAATTTTTTAATGATTTTAAATCATTTCTATAAAATTTTGGTGAATTTTGAGGTAAAATAATTTAATAAATTTGGGCAAATCATTTTTATAAAAAAAATGGAAATTAGTGAAACTTTTTTGGGGAAAAAGCATGGAAAATTAGCCTATCTATGAAATTTAGCCCCTAAAATTTTCCGTACTCATGGAATATGAGGGGACTAAGTGGAAAATCAAAGTTGATACTCCTCGAGAATAAAATTATACATGAAAAGCTAGTAATAATAAGGGTTCAAGAAACAAATTATGTGAGTGAACAAATTTATGTAATTGCAAATGTCATTTGGAGAGGTTGTCACTCAATTGCAATGGATGCAAAAGGAGCTTTAGGAGGAATAACTCTCTTGTTGAATTCTAAAAAAATTATGTTATTAGATTTTTTAGCAACACAAATAAATCTCACTACCAAATTTCAACAGTGAGGATAAAAAAATTATGGCTATCTAATTAATGTTTATGGCCTAACACATAGGGGGTGGGTTGAATTAATTCTTACGAAGCATGAAAATATTTATAGTCTGATAAAGGATCCATACTAGATCATAGGTGGGGAATTTAAAATTATAAGGTATTTGAGTGAAAAGAAAGGAGGTGTACACAAACCTTATGAAAGCTTTGTTTGCTTCAAAGACATGTTAGAATCCCTAAAATTGGTAGATATGGTAATAGAAAATGAGGTCTACAAGTGGAATAATAGGATGGGAGGAGAGACCTAGGTAGCCACTCTCTTAGATCGATACTTATTCTCATAAACCTTGACCCTTATCAGACTAGTAGTCAAAGCATACATCTTGCCAAGTTATGGGTTAAAACACTGGCCTATATGCTTAAATATAGACTAGAATAGCAGCCTGAAAAATATACCTGTCAAGTCCAAGTTTCAAGGAAATGGGCAAAAATTATGGAAGGAGGTTCCTCCGAACATTGGTTCAATAATGAAAAATTTTCACTAGCATTTAAAACACATCAAAAATAGGTTGAAAATCTGGAATAAATGAGAATACGACAATATACAAGAAGCAAAGGAAAATTTAAATGAAGAGATTGAGGAGACATAACAAAGGATTATATTGGAAGGAAAACTTTAGGATCTAATCAAGAAGGAAATAGAGATCTAATCATAATTGGAGCACTATAATCAAGAAGAAATCTTGTAGAGATAAAAATCCAAGATACAATGGCTCAAAGAAGGGGAAAGAAATACAAAATTTTCCATTGATTTATGATCTAGCATCGCCAACACAACAAAATGTCTTGTATCAAAGATATACAAGGTAACAAATTATAAAATAATCAAGGTATTGAAAAAGAACTTATTTCCTTCTACAAGCATTTGTTCATTGAACCTGATTTAGATCATAAACCTATTATAAGAAGAATAACCTAGAATATCCCTTCTCTTGTCACATTGGAACACAATGTTTCTTTTCTCAGTGAAATTACCCCAATGTAATTTGAAAAAGTGGTAATTGAGATGCAAAAAAGAAAAACTCTAGGACCTAAAGGGTTCACTTCATATTTTTTCCAAACCTATTGGTTGATCATTGACATGGATCTTTGGGAATAAATACAAAACTTGAGGAGAAAAACATCAATTCATTCTACTCCATATGCCACCTTCTCTTTCTCAATCCAAAGCTAAGAATACCTCTTCCTTCAAGCCCATAGCTCCATGCAATGTCATTTACAAAATCATTTTCAAAGTAATTGCAAATAAACTCAAGCCCCTACACCCCAAGCTTATCTCTTCATAAAAATTTAGTTATATAGAAGTTAGGAAAATCCTTGATAATATTCTATTAGTGCATCAATCAATCCATTCCTTTTAATACCACTAAGAAACCTGGCATTCTTATAAAGCTAGACTTATTGAAAGATTTTGATCGTTTAATCTAGCAATATATGTATGTATCACCTTCTTTCAATCTTTGGGCTTGATGATAAATGGATCCACTAGGTTATTACACTCATTTCAAAAGATTTATTTTTAGTTCTCATTAATGGATCACCCTCTACTACTTTCACCCCCTCTAAACATATTAGACAAGATGACCCCTCCCCCTTTCATGTTTCTTCTTATGGCTAAAGGGTTGGGTCATGCCTATTTTTTTTAATGGCAATCATTAAAATTAGAGGCCTTAAATTACATGGAGAAGATGTATCCTCCTCTCATAAAAAAATTGTTGATGACCTCTTAACGAGAACACCTACTATTAAATAGGCTTCAACAATGAAACAAATATTATAGGAATTCCAAGGTACCTCCGACAATATAATAAACCTAGGAAAATCACATATTTTCTTCTTCAACATAGATGAGGCCAATTAGATCCATATTTATCATATTCTTGGCTTTCGGAGGAGTTCCCTTCCATCCAAATATTTGTGTGCCCCTTTAATCAAGAATTGTCTTTGTCATGCTTCTTTGAAAGACCTCTGAACCAAAATTTGAGAATAATCTTGCTACTTAGACCTTTAAAACCTTAAATATAGTTGGAAGACTAATTCGATTGAAATCACTTGCCATGCCTCTTTACTTTAGCTACTACCAAAGTTGTCATCAAGACAATTTGCAACATTCAAAGGTCTAATCTATGGGGGCTCGAGGGGGGTTTCAAATTTGGAGAAGAAGTGGCCCTTCTTTCCTGAGAAGATACATGACAACTGAAAATGAAGTGAAGTATGGGTCTTCAGGACCAAAAAATTCTAGGTGAAATATTGGCTTCCAAAACTTAGTGGTGTTGGATTCACCCTCCAAATGAGCCATGGAGAAAGCTACGGAGAAATAAATTCACCCCCACCGTAGAGGAATGAAGCTTAAACATAATTGAAGGGGAAATAAAAGGCTCACATATATGGAATATGCATGGTATAATTGATCTCTTGTACAAAATCATATATTCTTTGAAGTAAAATAGGGCAACTATGCTTTATTTTGGGAGGACTCATGGAATCAAATGTCTAAGCTAAAGGAACTAGAAAATATAAGAGACATACATAATGGTATGATATAGCAAGGGTGTCTCAAAGTAGCACACTACTAGAAACTTCCGGAGGAGGAGCAAACAATGGAGAACATGGATTTATAAAGAGCAATGGTCTCAAGAAGATGGCAATGGGACATGGGAAAAGAAA
>APFE030317669.1:0-34107 GCA_000404065.3 Pinus taeda | reverse complement strand
GATTCTTTTTAGATATTTGAGCAAAGACTAAAACCTCTATAGAAGGGACTACATAAATTTGTGTGAATTCATTCAACAAGACAGAAAGGTCATTTGCTTGGACTAGTGGAAAGAACAGGAATTTGTTTTTGTTGAGATCTTAACGCACAATACAAATGTCAGACGTGAAACAGTATTTACATTTATAAGTTGTTTGAATGCTGACCTTAGTCCTAGTGGTACATAACACACATTGACTTCATCATTGTGTCCTAAATCTGTGAATTTGGATAGGGTTATCAATGTGTTGTCTGAGATAAGGTTCAAACAATTTATTTTAACATTAGATGAATGAGGTTTGAGCTGAAACTGTTACATTTGTGGTGTTTAGCATGACTTTTCTAGAATAGTCTTGGGATATTCTAGTCAGTAGTTCTGAAGGCATGCTACGAGTAACTGTGAGCAGATTATAGAAGAAGAGCACCTATGGAAGTTCGTCCTGTTGAAACAATAGACCCCTGTCCTCAAGTTCGACTGTGTAAATGATGAAATAGCAGAGAAATGCTCCCTTAGTGCAAAAAATGGCCTGCTGAAAACAATTATAAGCTATAGTAAAAAGTTTCAAAATTTTTCTAGGCCCCTGTACGGCCTGCATGTGGTTGATCCTCTTGCTGCAATATTCTGCTCATTGTCTTCTCTGAGCTACTCACTAGATGGAATTCCTTTATCACCCATGCTATGATTACTCAATGTCTCTCTCTCTTGTATCTTTCTCCTTCACTTATCCAGGCTTTTATAAACTTTAGTTTTTGACTGAATCAATTAACCATTAATAACCAAATCTCCATACCTCTAATCTCTCAATGAGATTAACAGTTGAGATTAAGTTCTAATCAATAATCTAGATTCATCCAATTCACTAATGTAAAAGGGCTTTTATATTTCATTAGATTAAACCCACTTCTATAAAAAGTAGTTCACTTTATAATTCCTTTAATTAAAATTTACACTTTGGATGACTTCCATACATCTCGACACTTAGACCTGTGTGGAAGTACATATCCAAGATTCCGAGCTACAAACATCAACAAGGTGTTCTCCACAAGGGTCTCTCTGACCTCCTCTCATCTTTGTGGTTGAGGGGGCACCAACCCCTCTTCCCAGACTTTCTCCCAAGTCATTGTAGCATCAAAATCTCTTGTTGGATCTGCCATAAAAAGGTTAAGTCAAACAGGAATGGAGCATCTTTTCATTTTTTTGAAGCTGGGACCTCAACTTGTCATAAAATTGAGGCTCCTCTCTGCAAAGCTCTTTTTTTTTGCCGGTAATGCCTTCATCCGGAAATTCAAAAGGTCCCGACTGAGCCACAGAACTTTCAGCGGTTCAATAAACCAAAACTGCATCCCTCTCATGTAAGGATCTCTTAAGCATTTCTATCAATACAAAGGTAGTCTTGTTGAATTTAAGTCATGGTACGCAGATCTGCACTTCTTATAAACAAATACCCTAAAGTAGGAACTCAAACTCCCTAACGCTCTCCAAACAGCAGACAATGCATATGATAAAAGTTGGACCGTAGAGTCAAATGGGCAGACACATCATTTTTATATGAAATTCTGCAGAGTGGACGGTAGGTACTAATTCTACATAAACCAGAATTCTGGAATTTATGACAGTGAACAAAATTGCAGCTTCAATCACATACCTTTTATTAAGTTGAAAGAAGGAAACTACATTAGCTAAGCATTAGCAAATACACCCTCCCAGAACTTGAGCTATCTCCCTCTTAACTTCCTTATCTATGTGATATATTATCTCACTCTTAACTTCTTTATCTATGTGATGTAACCTGTTTTTCTTTTATAGACAAGGAGGACAGAAAATACTTTGAACGTTGATAACCAGTCGGCTTATAATAAAATGTACTTGTTGTTATATACATTCAACCTCAATAGTACCTCCACAGCAACCGTATCAAAAGATATAACCTGGATGTGATTTTCTATTTATCTTACTATCAATTGAATCAACATCAAAATATCAAAAGAATCTTAGATTTTGATACTGTATCTTAGATTATAGAATTACAGAGATATCTCACTAAGGAGTTATCCATGGTTCGACTCTTAGTCTTCATTGTGAGGCATATGACTAATAGGGTGATTATCAAGAATACTCGGAATCCTAGGAGTATGCAGACCAACAACTTCACATCTTATCAGACCTTTGAGCTAAGCCTTTCGTCTTTATTTCAAAAGTCAAATCCCTCTTACATTTATAAATGAGAGGGTCATCGGTTAGACAACATCAATAGCTATTTCTTTATAGTTCAACATGGATCGTTCATAACTCCCTCTGAGTGTAGGGGAAGTGACCTCACTAGAACATAATTGTTGAGTTACTTATAGTATGACCCTTTTCCTGCGATAAACCCTTAGATACATGTGCCAAATTCATCCATCATAATGATACAGCTTCCATGCAGTCTCTAAGGCATCTAGGCATCATCAGAGTACTCATAATCAGCTACTATGAAAACATTGGGCAAGAAGAGTCATTGGGTCATATTGCCAAGGATTCTAGAGCTCCCTCTAAAGTCTTACTCCAGTTGGAAATCTATCCTTCATCATTCTGCTCCTTATAAAAAAAATCTAATTACGAAATCCTAGCAATATACAAGCACTAGCATTCTCTCTTACATGCTCTGCCCGATCATCTGACAAACCATATTCTGTTGTTGCTACACAATTTGTTATCAAGATAGGATACATGATTGAAGATCACTGAAATCTATATCAAGCCATGCAAGGTTTCTCTGTACCAATGAAGATATTATGATAATAATTCTGGGTATCAGATTCATCAAATCCTATCATGGTTACTGTTAATATGTCTATGTTCATGACGAAAGTTTTCATTATGTAAAAATCACTACAAGGTTACTGCATTTTCAAAGTCAAGATACAATCATTATCACAGTTAGGCTACACATAAGAATATCATTGTCATGTGGAGGGCATCTCTGATATGATGAATGAATATCTTAGTCATCACAACCTCTGTGAACTATGTTAGATTTTTTTTTTTTTTTATTGTGTCCAAGAATCAAATTCTGTCAAGATCATAGGTAACGTAATTTCTTACAATAGTGGCAATCATCATTCCAACTCCTTTGTTAACAAGCCACTCTTAAATTCTTAATTACTAACGGAGAAACAAATATTGTTTCAGATTATAAGGTGTCTTTTCCTCACATTTTCATTAAGGATTAGGAATGCTTGTTTCATTGATAATCCTGAATAAGGGTGATGTTGTTACACAACAGTTCTGCTCTTGTAATAGTGCCCATGATGTCTGAAGGTGCTGCATGCTTGCCCCTTTCAGACCCAGATGAGCTGCCTTATAAATTTTGAAGGAGAGATCCTTGACCTATAGCATACAAGTTGGGTTTTGAATGCTATTCAAGATCCTTGCTTTTCTGCCTTTTATAAGATGAATGTCCTGTAATATGAAGAAACATGATACTTCTATTCTTAAAAAGGAGTTGTGATTTGGATGCCACTAATCTATTTTGTATCCTGACTTATGCTGCCTCAACTATTGCAATAAATTCATTCTCTAATGTCCTGAAGAAGTGTGATTTATGCCTTGTCACTATGAAGATCAAAATTCTGGAGGTGTTTCAACAAATTACTACTCACAATTCATGCCCTTGGAGAGATAAAACTTGAGATGGTCTTACTGGGAACTGAATCTTGATCAAGACTTCCTTGGACCAGAGAAGTCTTTTTGTAAGTCTGAACTCATTCTGCATCAGATGTATACTTAACAACTAGCCTTTCAAATAGTGAAATCTTCATGCGTGAAACTTAAGCGAGTTATGCCAATGACAATTCTATTCTTTAAGCCATAGTTCTGATAACAAATATTTATCATACGTCTGTTTAATATTCTATCGAGGAATGCCTTACCATAGGGTCAAAATGTCTATAGACACAAGGCCTCAAACCAGATTTGTAATGAGAATTACAACTTGAGTAATACCCAAAACAAGATACATCAATATATAAATTGTGCTAGCTTCTGCAAATGATATGCACTCGGTTAGGATGTTTTATGGTGCCTAATTATGTGGAATGTTTCCCAATCAGCGTCATGAGAAACATAAAAGCATAAATTTCTCTTGAATTTCCTTTTATAGAATAACTTTCCCAAACCAGAAGGCCTTTTCGTCACTTAAATAGTTTATCTCAACATTAAATATTCAAATGGCTCTACATCAAAGAAATCTTAGATTGAGAACTCAAGACAAGGTACTCGTACCCAAACAACCAAAATCTCAATGAACCAGTTCTATTCAGATACCTAAACTTCTACAGCTTATACCGACTATGCAATATGAAATTACTCAATGTTAATCCTAATGAATTGCCTGTGCGAGGAATGATTAGTATTATCTATGCAGAGAAAATTTGAAGGGCCAACCTTTTGTTCAAGAGTATGTAGCGACTCTCTGGATAGTTTAGAAACACAGATTACTTTGCATTAAAAATGAAATGAATCAAGATGAGACTGACTTCCATGCTTTGATCCATTCCTCCATCATGGAGCCAATTTCCCCAAAGATAGGATCTGCATTCTTGAGGTTCTCCTTGACTTGTTTACCGATTTCCACAAAGCAATCTTCCACAGTGAGGGCAGAGCGAGGCAGGCGAACTGTTTGGAAAATGGCACAAGCTCTTCAAGCCACTGAGCACCCTTTGCATCTCCCTCAAGGTTAGCCACGAGATCCCCAAGTTCCTTTCGCCACACATAAGGCAGCCCTGTTTTGATCCCATGCCTAAGGTGATCACATATAATCTTGCAGCAGAAACCACACCAAATATCTTCCAGAGTACTGTGCCGGACAACGCAGGTTTCCCAGATCTAGAACTACCGAGCCCAGAGAACATTGCAGGACCAATGATTTCTCTATCGAATGCAATGTTAATGCCACTCATAGGAAACAAGGCCCCATTGGGAACAATCATGACTGCATCAACATATTGAGTGTTCTTTTCTTCCGGCTTCCGGATCTGTGTGGGTGCATCATAATCAGGAAAATTTAACCACAACCCACATGAAATAGCACATGGGACCCCCTACCTAAGGCTAAATGGGTACCCTCTCACAAAATCTGACCCTTTCCTGTAAGGGTCATGCAATGTATTGAAGAAAAATGGGGTCGAGGGGATTTTGAGATTTATCAGGTGATGTTCTAAGGCATTAGCCAAATTCCCACTTGGATCCTTAGCAGGAAGGCAGTCATCATCTAATGAAAAAATGTACTTTCTCTTAGAAACGAGGTACCCAAATGACCTGAAACTATGACCTCTGAAGCCCAATGAGGATAAAACACCAGAACCCAATATTCTTTCCATGTCATGCTTTGTATACAAAGTGTGATCAAACCCTGAGGGAATTTCAACATTCTGCTCAAGCTCAGGGTCCTGAACTATGATAAGAGGGTAAAGGAAAAAGTAAAAGATGAAAGGAAGAAAGTGGAGTATAAAGAAGAAAATGAAGAAATTGATTCCAATGAAGCCAAATACCGAGGCTTTCAACATTGTTTTCAATGGTTTGTTGGCTTTTGGGATGACTAGAAAGGCGGAGGAACTCTTAGAGCTGATGACTAGAGTGGGGGTGAAGGCTGATGCTACTTCAATTGCTCTAATGGCCCAAATTTATGAGAGCAATGGCAGGAGAGAAGAAATGAAAAAAACTAAGGAGGTTTATTGATGAAATTCCTGGAATGCTTGATCACCATTATCAACAATATTACAATAGCTTACTGACAACCCATCTGAAGTTTGGTGATCTGGTTGCTGCCTCAGAGCTTATATTGGATATGCTAAAACGCGCGAAAGCAGCTCGGAACTCACCAGAAGTCGAATAGCCATGTATCAGGAGATAACGATGCTATGGGTAGATATGAGGAGGATGGAATCTGCATTCCCAGAGAGTGGAGTTAATCCCTTAAATTTTGATCAGGAGCTGCTTGACACCGTACTGTACAATTTTGTTAGAGGAGCTTATTTTGCAAGAGCACTGGAGGTGATTTCTATGATGGAACAACAGAAAATGTTTATTGAAAAATTTAAGTATAGACAGGTATACTTAAAATATCATAGAAATCTTTATAAAAAAATAAAAAAAAAATCGTAAAGCAGAAACTGAAGCACAGTTTACAAGAAGAGAACAAGTAATGGCTTTTAAAAAAAATGGGCAGGTTTAGATTGAACTACCCGCGTTCTCGATCTTTTCAAGTTAGTGATAATCTTGCATAATCTCAAGCTTGGGTTTGACGAGTATATAAATATTATTGATAAAAAGGGAAGGGTGCTTTTGAGCTTAAAATAATTAGAGTATGAAAGAGGAGGTAAATTAAATTAACAATTTGAGAAGGAAGCCAAAAGAAGGGTCCATAGGTCCTAGAGGTTTAACCCGCTCTGATACCATGTGTAAGAACCCGATTTCTATTATTAGAGCCTCAATCTATTGTACACTAACGGATCTATTTTACTGTTGATTTGCAAGTAATAAAAGGGGCTTGCTGACCTTCTCACAAAGTTTTAAACATTTAACATCTTATCATTTTATCATAAGCAACATAAATTAAGATGAGCATTCCATTGATATCAACTTAACCAGAGTAGTTCATGGAAAAATACCTGTTCCGACGGTTGATGATGATACCTTTGTCGTATAGCTCCAGCTGAACGCTCCTTCTCACCGACCCAACCGGATTTACCTCCCAGCCAACTAGGAACAAATTCCTAGCCCTCCGTGCCCAAGTCCAACCAGATATAGTGTGTCCTCAAGAAGAATGTACAAAACCAGATAAAAATACTTTCCTTCTCTCAAACCCAAGAAACCTCCATAGGTTTCCAAGGTCTCCCCAAAATCATAACAAGTCCAAACAATCACAACGAACCTCCACACCATAAGCAAAATCTCCCAAAAAAACTCCCCCTTTTCTCCCTTCCCCCTTCCCTTTTATACCCTCCTTCCCTTCTCCATCTCAACCACCTCTCATTAATGTCATTCACTTCTAACCCATCCCTATAGTTGACTTCTCTTCTCCCAAGTAAGATAGGAGTACATTTGGAAATGTAAGATGAATATAAAATTGAGAATTTAATGGGAAGGATCATGTCTTCTCCCAAGTAAATCTGAAAGGTACATTTGGGAATGTGAAAGCAATATATATATATATATATTGATGATAAGATGGAGAGGACTATGTCTTCTCCCAAGTAAATGTGAAATGATTACATATATTATGAAATAATGGAAGGAGACCATATCCCACCTAATATTCAATTTGAGAAGGTAAGTGGGGAATTTGAATAATGGAAATCATGAATTTTATATTAGACCAATATTTCTCAATATTTTTAGATAATGTAAACATTAACAAAATTTGTAGGATAAGATTTAAGTGAGGCATTACATAAAAGAATAACATCCCTTAAACATCCAATAGTGAAAAATACAAGGAATGATATTGAAAACACATACATATATTCAATGATAGCAAGAGTAATCAAATAACGATTCACATAAAAGAATGAAACTAGATCATAGATAGTAGTACCATATGTGCTGTAAATCATTCTCGATATCAATCGCAATTCGAATTCCTTCTTTTCAACTTAGAGATACTTTCATATCAAGGCAGTAGTGCACATCCACATAAAAGCTTCTTCATTAAAATTTGGAATAATGGCCTAGTCTTTATAAAAAATATACCGAAAGTACAATAGTGCAACTTCTAGGTTTTAGTCTTATACAAAAACTGAGGACCGTTTCTAAATGCATGAAAGGGTTTATAAATACTAATTAAACTAACTAACTACAAAAATAAAATGCTATTTAATTGGTACAACTGGATCTTGAATATCTTCTCCACAGCAGGTTTGTTGGTAGTCGGTAGCATGATTCATCACTTCGGCTGTTCTCCCTTTGATCTGAGTTGGCAGATTGCAAGCATCGGTTCCAATTCTAGAGGGCGGCTGACACGAGAATGGAGCTGAGCCGAATATGTGGCATCATGTATCTCGGGAATGATACAACCGATCACATTGGTTAGACACTTGAGGGCGGCTCTCTGGCTGTATGGTTTTACTAGGAACAACCAATAGGTGTCCCAAGTTAAACTTTGAATGCCTGCGGTTAACCTTTCATTCTTCTCCAACTCCTGATTGCATGCTTGCTCCAATGTCTTAGCTGATAGCAATTTACCTGGGGTACATTGTGAAATCATATTAGACAGATAGAGAGTGTTATTTATTAACTCAATTAAGTTACTTGTAGATAATCTACATCTAGAAACTTCTCTCACTGCCTTCATCAGTTGTGACTGTCATTCTAAAAATAGGATTTCCTTATGTGATTCTAGGATTTTGGGTAGATTTGCTGCCTGTCCCTCATTGGTGTCTTGCCAAGCAAGGAAATTTGTCAGGGTCTCGTCGGCCTGCTCTAAATCCTGTCTAGCATCAACTGATTTATCGATTATTGATGTTGTTATATCACAAAGGGGTTCAACCTAAGATATATTATGACATAATAGTTAACTGTGTCACCAATGCCTTGTTAATCTGTAGCGCTTCTGTTTTGAATTCGACAGGTTATGGAAGACTCTTGAACTTCTGTATTTGAAGTGATAGCTGAGTGATTTTCTCATCTTTCGTTTCGCCATTAGTTCATTCATCGTCTTTAACTTTGCCAATGCTTATGATAATTCTTTCTGTTTTTGAATTGCGCTTGAGTCTATTCTCTGTTTTTCTTCAAGCAACTGCTTATTCAATTGATTATTTAATTGCTGCTGTGTTGATAATTGCTATTCCAACTGTTCAACTTTCTGTTGTGCTTCAGATAGCTGTGTTTGCAACAAAATAATTGCATGGTCTTTTTCTTTTAGTAGATTACTCACTTCCGATGCCTTGTCCATGGTGGCTGCCGAATAAGCTCCGGCATACTGAGAAAGCTTCGTTAGGTCATCGGAAGGATCAAACACCTCTTTCCAAACTACATTGGTTGTCTCTATTTCTTCTGGAAACAGGGAAGGTTGATCAAGTCTTCTCCTTTTCCGCTGTCGTTTCACTACAGCCCTGTGTTTTGGACTGTAAAAGACATCTAATGGAGGTATGTCCTCCACCTGCAAAATGATTTGATCAGAGGGATCTTTTGGAATTATTACTAAATCTGTGCTAGGGGGTAGGCCGCTGGTTCCTTCATTTGGAACCTTTGTTGACGTTGTATCCTGTGTATCTGTTGCTTTGGATGTATCGGCGCTTTTTGGACCTTCCAGATTGCTTATGATGGAGTCAAATTGCTGCCATTCTTGGAGTAGTTTTGGATCAATCTGGGTATCCACATTGACATTTTCGCTGCCCTTATCTTGCTCCTTTTTCTGCTCTTCCTCATGTTCTTTCTCCTATTCTTTCTCTTTATTTGTCTCGAGAATCTTTGATGCAGCAGGAGGTTTATCGATGAGTCGTTGTTCAGGCTCGCTTGATTGTGTTGTCGGGGCAGTAGCTAGTAAATCCAGAGGCAGAGTTTGCAACCTCTGTTCTTTGAGTTTATTGAATTCTACTAGCCCTTCATCGTTATATCTCATTTTAGCCAGTGCTTGGACCTGGAATAATGACTCTACCGAAGAAAATAAGTCATCAAAATCATCTTCCTTATGGTCAAACTTTGTGAGTTTGGCCTGTTCAAGCACATTGTAGACGACTTTCCTTGGGTCAAATCGCCTATTAGGAATAGTGGCAAGATTTAGCATGTTTATTTTCTCTGCTTCCTTCTCTACATGCTTATAGTCTTGCAAAGTATAAACACCACATCTTAGAGGAAAAGGAGGCCAAACCTGCTTTTTTGAAGTCCTCAGAGTCTTGGTTGCTCCTGTGGATGTAATTTGATAGGCTAATTCTCAGGCCAACAGCTTGTCGGGTATGTACAAAGGAAGGACATGAGGCCTGGCAAGGCTACCAAAAACCCTTATGTATGTGAATTTATCCTCCCCGAACCAGTTTCCTAGAGTGGTTAGGTCAATCTCTGCTTGTGAAGAAATCTTCGGGGCAGGCTTGTCAAAAATGGCATGGTAAATGGGCAACATAAAACCATTACAAATTTGATACAGGTGGTCCTTATAGTGTGGTTTCCACAGCTTCTGGTGATAAATGTGAATCGGCATGGGGTTTTGTGGAGTCTATCTCCACCCCAGCACAGGAAATTCAGAGTTGAAACACAGAGTATCTAAAATATAAGCACTAAAATAAAACGGAGGAATAGACCTATCGGTCACGCGAGTTTTATTTCTAAACTCAAGAATAGCAGTGGCTAACTTATCTGATAATATATTTCCCCAATCCATTATCTCATTGTTGACTTCCGCTTCCATTAGAGGAACCATTTCAGTTGTGAATTTTGCAGAATCATGTAATCTCCAAATCCTACACATCATTGCCCCGGCGTAACAGTAAGGAGAACATAATGAATTGACAGAGTACTTACCTGAAGATTCATGTTTGTGCCTTGTTGGGTTCTATCTCCATTTCTGAATAGGGGCTGATTCAGTTTCATTCTCACTTGTGAACTTCTCCAGAAATTCTTTATTGTATTTCTTTTGCGGTTCAGGCAAGTGGTACATTTTTCTTAAATCATCAAGTTGGAACGAGCTGAAGACTCTTCTGTCGACTGTGCAGAATGTTCTATTTATAATAGGGATTTCCTCTACTGCCCATCGCACTACATTTGTATATGGAAGAATTTTTTCTCGAGCTACTATTCGGTGTAGATATGAGTCGGCTAAGTCCTTCAAGGAAGCCTCTGACTTTCTAGTTGAATCTGCAGTAGCTTGCACCGATACTATTTCAGGTTCTTCAGCTTCAATTAGATTATATATGCTTTGCCAGCTTGTGTTACCGAAACTAAGACAAGTAGTGTCTGAAATCAATCCCTTCTTGCTTGGTCCTGGATCAATGGTAGATTGCCCTGTTACTGCGGGTGCTGAAGCTACTGCAAATCTCTTGGATTTCTTCCCCATTTGACTTGAATTTGTTGCTTCGGCGGAGCTCTGCGCAAGGAATAAAATGAACGTAATACAGAGCATAGGTGGTGCGAGCCAATATGAAAGAGTTATATCAATTAACGAATAATGAAGGATTAAAATAAAACTGCCGCAGATACAATCTCAGGGGAGATCTCGGCATAACTGCTCCATTAATTGGCCACTTTAACTTGTCAATCGTTTTAAATACCCATCATATCGTTTATACGCCGAATTATTCATTAAAGCGTGGCTTGATTTTTTGGCGGATAATCACAAGTGAATCGCTATCGGGAACGGGAAGGCTTTTAATTATAATCTAAAATAATACATGCAAGCCTTTTCAATATATTTTGAAATATGCGCCTAGCTTTATCAGATCGCAATCGGAGAATTGCTTGGGTAGTAACATTTGTGTCATTGCAAAATCCCCGATCCCCGATGGCGATACACCTTATCGCATCGGGATTTTTTTAAAGGTGTCTTTAACGTGTGTGCGCTACATTCCCCGATTGTCGATAGCGATATCGCATCGGAGAAAAGTGGGAGGGCCTTTTGTTACACTTGCTTGCCTTTCCCGATAACCGATAGTTATTCGCTTTTCGGATCGGGATATACCAATGGGCCTTTACGTTATGTATCCTTTGTTGTTGCGATATGCGATCTTGCGATCGCTTTATCGCAATAATAAAGAATTATATATTTATTTCATGAGACCGATTTATAATTGTTCAAAAGGTTTATAATGTATTGTTCTTTTTGGACCTTTTGATGAAGGATGAGTTGATACCAATTTTATTCACACATCTATAAAAGGGACACATTTCATATTATAGTTAAAAAAGAAAAATTTTATGAAATGGGGGGTTGTTGTACAACACAACAATTAGCGATTTACTGGGAGAAACAGTTATCTCTGAAAAATGTTGAAATACTTAAACTTTCTTTATATAGAAATCTTATCTAAGAGGAGAATTCTAATATAACTAGGTATACATAAATTCTGAATCTAATAATAACTATTTTTGCTAGTTCCTTCTCGTGTTAAAATTAAATACATTCTAAGTTTTAAATTAGCCTTTATTGGTTGATAATGATAAAACAAAGAACCTTTCCAACTTAGCTTTATAATGATTCCTTTGTCATAGGTAGAGCCTCTGCTGCCAGCAAACGTTCATAGTCCCGACAGGGATACCTTTTAACCATTTAATCGTTCATTATCCCATCCATTTCATAGTATAATTAAAAGAATGAATCCAAAAATATGCCTTCATATTTTGTATCTCTTTTTCTTTTTCCTTATTTTGCAAGATAAAAAGCCATTGTCCTGGTTTGGTGGCCCGTTGTTTGACAATGCCATTCACTGGTTGTAATCTAACTGAACAAGCTGGCTCACGATGAGACCCCTTGTCTTATAATTATAAGCCATTACCCTGTTTTGGTATGCAGTATTGGTAATGTCAGTTAAACTATTCCCCAATGATCATGGTAAGCAGGCTTGTGATAAGACCCCTTATCTTTTATATCAAATATATTTTAGAATTACACTCTGAGTAATCATAAACTTTGATGAATGGGATGGACAATTTTCTCCTTAAGAGAGCATGGATGACAGGATAAGAGTTGAAGATGCTAAGATTGAATCAGTTTCTGTTTTTATATTGATAACCATTTTTTGGCCATTTTGAAAACATTAAAATGATTTACAGTACTTCTAAATCTCGAGAAGATTTTACAAAAATAAAATGGGGTTTCAGAATCTAAATATACCTAATTTCCTAGAAATTTTCCTTTTGTTTAAGGTTTCCATTTTAAAAGTAAATATCAAAACTATTTCTTTTGAGCAACTTTTTCAATATAGCAAAGGTCAATGGGAGATATCTTACAACTTTATTTCCTAATAATCCTAAAAACTCTGAACACAAGTTTTGCTGAAAATTGAATATTTACAAAAGGAGAAGGGGTTACCTCCTCAATTGAAGAATTTTTTCAAGATAAGGCCATTAATAGGAAGAGAATCTCTCTTACTTGATAGATCTTGCAGTATGAAAGTAGAATGGCCTATCTTTTCATTGATTTGAAATGGTCCGAGCCACATTTTCTGGAACTTAGTGTGTTTTCCTTTATCTTCATAGGCTTTGTCCCATTTCAGAACTAGATCACCAACTTGTAATTGTTTTGAACTTTGAATCAAAAGATGACTTGATAATTTGCTGATGTTTTGCATGTATAATTTTGGCCTTTTCCCTTTCTTCTTCTAATTTTAAGATTTGATCATGTCTTAGTTGAATAGAAGATGGGGGACTTTCTTCAATAAACTACACTAGGGCTAGAGAAGGAAGTAATAAATTGGTTGGTAGGATTGCTTCTTTCTCATATACCAGATTAAATAGAGAAGTAACTATGGAAGCCTTCTGTGTTATTATGTCAGCCCATAGTGCAAATACCAAAGATTTATGCCAGTTTTTATGATTCTGCTCAATAGTTCGCTTAATGATTTTGATGAGATTTTTATTGGTGGATTCTGCTAAACCATTACCTTAGGGATAATAATTCATAGAATATTTCAATTTAAACCCTCTTTTAATAGCGAACTCAAACATAGAATTTCCACAGAAATAAGACGCATTATCGAAAACAAGAGCATTTGGGACACCAAACCTGGTAATGATGAATTGATCTATAAACTTTATAATTACTTCAAAGTTTGTTGTCTTAAGAGGAATTGCTTCAACCCACTTAGTAAAGTAATCAGTAGCAGTAATGATATACTTATGTTGTTTGGATGATTATGGAGTGATTTCCCCAATGATATCCAATCCCCATTGCTCAAAAGGTTGTTCAATGTTGATTGGTTGCAAAGGGAAAGCTGGTTTTCTTTGTCTTCCATTGGAGATTTGACAACTTCGGCATTTCCTTACGTATTCGTGAGTATCTCTGAATAGGGTGGGCCAATAATATCCAGCATGAATGATTTTGTGAGCTGTTGTATTAGCTCCAAAATGTCCTCCTGCTGGTCCATCATGTAGCTCCTGCAAAACGTTTTGTGCTTCAGGTTTTTCTAGGCATCTTAATAAAATTGAATCATAATTACGCCTAAAAAGTACATCATCTACAATTATGAAGTTTTTCTCTTTTAATCTAATGGCACATTTGTTTTTATAGGAGATGTTAGAAGGTGCGTATCCATTTTTTAAATAGAAGATCAAATCTGCATATTGTGATTCAGGATCAGTGATACTTATCTGATTAATTTATTCAGTGTGTTCTGTACCTTCTGATTCTTGAATATTGGATGCTCCTGCTAATAACCTGCAGAAACCTTGGCCTCTGACAATCTTTGCTGGCTTGATTTCCCAGTCATATTCTTGTAATGCTGTGACCCAATTTGCCCTTTTTTCTCCTAATTCCCTTTGAATTAGTAATTGTCTTATTGCTGAGAAAGGAACTATAACTTTTGTGCGAGGTTTTAAAAGGAAGGGTCTGTAGTGTTTGATACCTTTGTACACAACAAAGACTTGCTTTTCAACTTCTGAATAATTAAGTTCGGCACCTTGAAGATTCGAACTATAAAACGAAATTGGTGCCTCCAAGTTTTGATCATTAATTTAAGTCAGCACTGCTGCATAAGACGAGGTGGATGCGAGAGTATACAGTATGAAATGATTTGAAAAATTGGGAGTGCTTAAAGTAGGGGCATTAATTATTGATTGTTTGATAGAATCAAACGCCTCTTTTTCTGCAGATCCCCACCTAAACACCGAATTTTTCTTAATCATTGTTTGCAATGGTAAAATAATCTGGGAAAAATCCGGAACAAATCTTTTAACAAAGTTAATTTGAACTAAAAATGACTGCATGGATTTTTTGTTATGAGGGAATGGAATATCAGAAATCTCTTTAATTCTACCTGGATCAATATAAATACCATCTTTGGAAACAATGAAGCCCAAGAGCTTTCCTTGATTAAGAGCAAAGAAAGACTTTTTGGGATTGAGCGAGATACCATACCTTCTATAGCGTTCAAAGATTTGATTTAAATCATGTAAATGATTAGATCTTTTCTTGGAAAATACAGTAATATCATCTAAATAGACAACTATTGTTTTATTGATCAATCCTTTGAATGCTATATCCATTGCTCTTTGGAATGTAGCTCCTGCATTGATAAGTCCAAAAGGCATTTTTTGGTAAGCATAAGTTCCCCCATTTAGTTCTGAAGGTAGTTTTAAGCCTGTCATCAGGATGGACCAAAATCTGGTTATATCCTTAAAAACCATCTAAAAAGGACATTAACTCAGAACCAGCTACTGAATGGAGTATCTGCTCCATGGTAGGTAATGGGAAGTTATCTTTTTGGCTTGCTTTATTAAGATTTCTGAAATCTATGCAAATCTTGATGTCGCCATTTTTCTTTCTAACAGGCACCATATTGGAGACCCAGTTTGAATGTCGGACAGGCAAAATGATCTTAGCCTTCAAGAGTTTATTTAGTACGGATTTTATTTGACTCTCTAAGTTAGGATGGATTTTCTTTAACTTCTGTTGAACTGGTTTTTGTTCAGAAAGCATTGGAATAGTATGTTGAATGATTGATGCATTGTATGTTTTTAAATCATCATATTTCCAAGCGAAGACATATTTTTTTTTTCGTAATAACCTAATGAATGTTGTTCTTTCTTCCAAAGAAAGTCGTAATCCCAAATTGATGTTTTGAGGGTTTTCCTCAGTACCTAGGTTTATCAATTCAAATCTTAAAGTGGAACTTTGGAGCTTTGAATTGGTCACCTGTAAAAACCTGTCTTTAATATTATAGAGATCTTCTAGCTTAACCACTGGTTTTGGTATTGAGTTTTCTTCCTGCTTTTCCTTCATTTGAAGGTCATGATCACTTCCATCAATGATTTGATCATCGTAGGACTTGTCGGAAGTCAAGAAATTTAAAATGTATTCATCATGATTGAACACTCGCCAATTGGTGACATTATCAGGAATTGATGGTCTAAAAATTAACTCTACTGAAAATCTGTCTGGGCTGTAATCTTCGGAAGGTAGGAGTTTAGAAGCAACATTAGCTAGCAAGTCTGCTGCTGCATTCTGGGATCTAGGGATAGGAGAAATATTGAATGATAAAAATTGAGATATAAGTTCCTGGACCAAAGACTGATAGTGTTTGAGGTGACTAGAAAGACAGTGAATTGTATTTCTAACTTGTTTTATGACAATCTCTGAATCACCAAACACTTTCAAATATTAAACTTTAAGACCAATAGCTTTATATAGTCCTTGAACTAAGGCCTCATACTCAGCGGTATTAGTTGTGCATTCAAATTCCAGTCTACATGATAACATAGTTTTTTCTCCTTCAGGGCTATCTAAAATACACCCTGCTCCTGCACCTTCACTAGATTTAGACCCATCAAAGTATAGTGACCAAAATAAAGAATTATCAACAATTTTATTTACAATTTTCTCAACAATATTGACACATCTTGATCTATCAGTTTGTGAAAATTTTTCGATTTGGGATGTGAAATTATTCACTGAGAAAGGAGATGGTTGGGCAATGAAATTGCCAAAGAATGATTCGAAAGAGTAATTCCCCAAAATATTATTATTAAATGCTATTGGTTGATTCTCCAGTTCAAATTCAGTGACAGTATGGGTCATATGTTTCTCTCGATCGATTTTGATTTGATTTGGCTTTCCTTTATAGGGTAGCCACATATGTGACCAATCGGTAGAAATATAACCGTGGAGTTTCTCAGACCAATCCCTACTCAAGATTAAACCATAAAATTCAGGTATATCGACAATTAAAATATCAATTCTCTCAACCACTCGTGGATCAACTGATAACCTGCTAGTTACAGAGTTGATTTCCCCTAAAACCTGGACCTTGGTTCTATCCAACTGTACAATATGAATCGCAAACTTTTGGGGTTCAATGTTCAGTTTGGAACAAAATGAATCTGGCATTATGTTAGAGGATGCCCCTGAGTCAATCAAACAGTTGTGTAGATTTCGATTATAGATCTCATAGGTCAAGAAGAAAGGGGGAGTATGGGAATTTGATCTGTCTCCAATTAAAATTGTAACAATAGCTTCAATTCTACCAGAAGGCGGTTGACCTGAATCATTAGCAGCTTTAGAGATCACAGCACTAGGAAGAGGTGAAGAAGGTACTGCATTTAGTTCCTTAAGAAGCAATTTCTGCTGATGTTTGATTTTGCTAAGTTCAAACATAGTGATGTTTGCCTTTGTCTTCTTCATATCATCAATAATATTGTAATCCATTGAATCCGAAAGTATCAACGTCTTAGATGTTGAAGGTATATTTGAGGATGATGGTTGATTTTGGGGTGTTGTTGCCGCCAATTTCTTTGTGGGTACCTTTTCCTTTGTAGTAGTGGTACCTGTACTCCTTTTCTTTGAAATTCACTGAACAGGTTCAGGAGTACCTTTACTCCTGGTAGTCACAGGGAAAGCTTCTTGCTCATTTTCTGTATCGGAGTTGGGTAAAATGAAGTCCCACATTCCATGGCATTCGACAACCTCTTCTTCTTCGGGTTCGTCAGATGGTAAAACTGTTTCATCTTCTTCTTCCTCTTCAGGATCTGAGTTTGCATTAGATATAACCTTTGGTGGTTTTGACTCAAGTTTCTTAAAATTTCTAAATGGCTTTTTTGTTGAAGTTTATGCTACTTGTTTTTTGATTTCAACCATTTCATTTGACATTGTTTTGAGGACCTTTTGTAGACCCTCCATATCATATGGATCTTTAGGGATTTTCTTCTTTGAATCATCTTTAAAAGAAACTTTTTTGGATTTCCTATCTTCAAGAGCAGCTTTCTTTTCTAAAGCAATAATGTGTTTCTCTACAGCAAGCGCTTCTTTCATGTTTTCAGCTAAAGTTGGTTTTGCAGCAGTGGTAGTTGATTCCTCTTCTTCTCGTTTGAATACTGGTGTCCCAGAATGCAAACGGGAGGTCTGAGGTGAGGTGGAGGGAGATTTAATCTCAGAATGGTCTATAGGTTTTGATTTACTCGCCATTCATAGTTCATGCCCTCCTTCTAGCGCCAAAAATGTTGATGCCTCGGAAATCGTTGCAACAACATCGGGGAAAACCACCCGGTTCGGACCTTAATGCAGCTCCTTTTCCGTTTGGTGTGGTGGCTCTGACTGGAAGTAATGAGACCAGTTTCCCAATGATGAATAAAGATGGATGAGTGAGTGGTTTTCTAATAAAATGGTAATGGATGAATGATTTAATCTAAAAAGTAAAAATATGAATAACTATTCTATCCTGGGAAATTTCTATTTCTAAGTGCAACGTTTGATAATCTCTATTCACAAATAAGCATATAGATGACTCTATTTGATAAACAAAGACATTCATTCATATAATAATTGCTTTGTTCAAATAGTTGAAAAAAGTAATCAATAAAACATTGTTACACTTATCCTTTATATATCACTGATACATATATGTCTAAAAGAATAACATCCCTTAAACATCCAATAGTGAAAAATACAAGGAATGTTGTTGAAAACACATACATATATTCAATGATAGCAAGAGTAATCAAATAACGATTCACATAAAAGAATGAAACTAGATCATAGATAGTAGTACCATATGTGCTGTAAATCATTCCCGATATCAATCGCAATTCGAATTCCTTATTTTCAACTCAGAGATACTTTCATACCAAGGCAATAGTGCACATCCACATAAAAGCTTCTTCATTAAAATTTGGAATAATGGCCTAGTCTTTAGAAAAAATACACTAGAAGTACAATAGTGCAACTTCCAGGTTTTAGTCTTATACAAAAACTGAGGACCCTTTCTAAATGCATGAAAGGGTCTATAAATACTAATTAAACTAACTAACTACAAAAATAAAATGCTATTTAATTGGTACAATTGGATCTTAAATATATTCTCCACAGCAGGTTTGTTGGTAGTCGGCAGCATGATTCATCACTTCGGTTGTTCTCCCTTTGATCTGAGTTGGCAGATTGCAAGCATCGGTTCCAATTCTGGAGGGCGGTTGACACGAGAATGGAGCTGAGCCGAATATGTGGCATCATGTATCTCTGGAATGATATAACCAATCGTATCGGTTAGACACTTGAGGGCGGCTCTCTAGCTGTATGGTTTTACTAGGAACAACCAATAGGTGTCCCAAGTTAAACTTTGAATGCCTGCGATTAACCTTCCATTCTTCTCCAACTCCTGATTGCATGCTTGCTCCAATGTCTTAGCTGATAGCAATTTACCTGGGGTACATTGTGAAATCATATTAGAAAGATAGAGCGTGTTATTTATTAACTCAATTAAGTTACTTGTAGATAATCTACATCTAGAAACTTCTCTCTCTGCCTTCATCAGCTGTGACTACCATTCTAAAAATAGGATTTCCTTATGTGATTCTAGGATTTTGGGTAGATTTGTTGCCTGTCCCACACTGGTGTCTTGCCAAGCAATGAAATTTGTTAGGGTCTCGTCGGCCTGCTCTAAATCTTGTCTAGCATCAACTGATTTATCGATTATTGATGTTGTTATATCACAAAGGGGTTCAGCCTGAGAAATATTATGACATAACAGTCTTAACCGTGTCACCAATGCCTTGTTAATCTGTAGCGCTTCTATTTTGAAATCGGCAGGTTGTGGAAGACTCTTGAACTTCTCTATTTGAAGTGATAGCTGAGCGATTTGCTCATCTTTCGTTTTCGCCATTAGTTCATTCATCGTCTTTAACTTTGCCAATGCTTCTGATAATTCTTTCTGCTTTTGAATTGCGCTTGAGTCTATTCTCTGTTTTTCTTCAAACAACTGCTTATTCAATTGATTATTTAATTGCTGCTGTGTTGATAATTGTTGTTCCAACTGTTCAACTTTCTGTTGTGCTCCAGACAGCTGTGTTTGCAACAAAATAATTGCCTGGTATTTTTCTTTTAGTAGATTATTCACTTCCGATGCCTTGTCCATGGTGGCTGCCGAATAAGCTCCGACATACTAGGAAAGCTTCGTTAGGTAATCAAAAGGATCCAACTCCTCTTTCCAAACTACATTGGCTGTCTCTGTTTGTTTTGGAAACATGGAAGGTTGATCAAGTCTTCTCCTTTTCCGCTGTCGTTTCACTACAGCCCTGTGTTTTGGACTGTAAAAGACATCTAATGGAGGTATGTCCTCCACCTGCAAAATGATTTGATCAGAGGGATCTTTTGGAATTATTTCTAAATATGTGCTAAGGGGTAGGCCGTTGGTTCCTTCATTTAGAACCTTTGTTGACGTTTTATCTTGTGTATCTGTTGCTTTGGATGTATCGACACTTTTTGGACCTTCCAGATTGCTTATGGTGGAGTCAAATTGCTGCCATTCTTGGAGTAGTTTTGGATCAATCTGGGTATCCACATTGACATTTTCGCTGCCCTTATCTTGCTCCTTTTTATGCTCTTCCTCGTGTTCTTTCTCCTGTTCTTTCTCTTTATTTGTCTCGAGAATCTTTGATGCAGCAGGAGGTTTGTCGATGAGTCGTTGTTCAGGCTCGCTTGATTGTGTTGTCGGGGCAGTAGCTAGTAAATCCAGAGGCAGAGTTTGCAACCTATGTTCTCTGAGTTTATTGAATTCTACTAGCCCTTCATTGTTATATGTCATTTTAGCCAGTGCTTGGACCTGGAATAATGAATTTGCCGAAGAAAATAAGTCATCAAAATCATCTTCCTTATGATCAAACTTTGTGAGTTTGGCCTGTTCAAGCACATTATAGACGAATTTCCTTGGGTCAAATCGCCTATTAGGAATAGTGGCAAGATTTAGCATGTTTATTTTCTCTGCTTCCTTCTCCGCATGCTTATAGTCGTGCAAAGTATAAACACCGCATCTTAGAGGAAAAGGAGGCCAAACCTGCTTTTTTGAAGTCCTCAGAGTCTTGGTTGCTTCTGCGGACGTAATTTGATAGGCTAATTCTCGGGCCAACAATTTGTTGGGTATGTACAAAGGAAGGACATGAGGCCTAGCAAGGCTACCAAAAACCCTTATGTATGTGAATTTATCCTCCCCGAACTAGTTTCCTAGAGCGGTTAGGTCAATCTCTGCTTGTGAAGAAATCTTCGGGGCAGGCTTGTCAAAAATGGCATGGTAAATGGGCAACATAAAACCACTACAAATTTGATACAGGTGGTCCTTATAGTGTGCTTTCCATAGCTTCTGGTGATAAATGTGAATCAGCATGGGGTCTTGTGGAGTCCATCTCCACCCCAGCACAAGAAATTTAGAGTTGAAACACAGAGTATCTAAAATATAAGCACTAAAATAAAACGGAGGAATAGACCTATCGGTCACGCGAGTTTTATTTCTAAACTCAAGAATAACAATGGCTAACTTATCTGATAATATATTTCCCCAATCCATTATCTCACTATTGACTGCCGCTTCCATTAGAGGAACCATTTCAATCGTGAATTTTGCAGAATCATGTAATCCCCAAATCCTACACATCATTGCCCCGGCGTAACAGTAAGGAGAACATAATGAATCGACAGAGTACTTACCTGAACATTCATGTTTGTGTCTTGCTGGGTTCTGTCTCCATTCCCGAATAGGGGCTGATTCAGTTTCATTCTCACTTATGAACTTCTCCAGAAATGCTTTATTGTATTTCTTTTGTGGTTCAGGCAAGTGGTACATTTTTCTTAAATCATCAGGTTGGAATGAGCCGAAGACTCTTCCGTCGACTGTGCAGAATGTTCTATTCATAACAGGGATTTCCTCTACTACCCATCGCACTACATCTGTATACGAAAGAATTTTTTCTCGAGCTGCTATTTGGTGTAGATATGAGTCGACTAAGTCATTCAAGGAAGCCTTTGACTTTCTAGTTGAATCTGCAGTAGCTTGCATTGATACTGTTTCAGGTTCTTTAGCTTCAATTAGATTATAGATGCTTTGCCAGCTTGTGTTGCCGAGACTAATACAAGTAGTGTCTGAAATCAATTCCTTCTTGCTTGGTCCTGGATCAGCGGTAGATTGCCCTGTTACTGCGGGGGCTGAAGCTGCCGCAAATCTCGATTTCTTCCCCATTTGACTTGAATTTGTTGCTTCGGCGGAGCTCTGCGCAGGGAATAAAATGAACGTAATACAGAGAATAGGTGGTGCGAGCCAATATGAAAGAGCTATATCAATTAACGAATAATGAATGATTAAAATAATACTGCTACAGATACAATCTCAGGGGAGATCTCAGCATAACTGCTCCTTTAATTGGCCACTTTAACCTGTCAATCATTTTAAATACCCATCGTATCGTTTATACGCTGAATTATTCATTAAAGTGTGGCTTGATTTTTTGGTGGATAATCACAAGTGAATCACTATTGGGAACGTGAAGGCTTTTAATTATAATCTAAAATAATACATGCAAGCCTTTTCAATCTATTTTGAAATTCGCGCCTAGCTTTATCGGACCGCAATCGGAGAATTGCTTGGGTAGTAACATTTGTGTCATTGCAAAATCCTTGATCCCTGATGGCGATACACCTTATTGCGTCGGGAGTTTTTTAAAGGTGTCTTTAACGTGTGTGCACTACATTCCCCGATTGCCGATAGCGATATCGCATCGGAGAAAAGTGGGAGGGCCTTTTGTTACACTTGCTTGCCTTTCCCGATAACCGATAGTTATTCGCTTTTCATATTAGGATACACCAATGGGTTTTTACGTTATGTATCCTTTGTTGTTGCGATATGCGATCTTGCGATTGCTTTATCGCAATAATAAAGAATTATATATTTATTTCATAAGACCGATTTATATTTGTTCAAAAGGTTTATAATGTATTGTTTCTTTTAGACCTTTTGATGAAGGATGAGTTGATACCAATTTTATTCACACATCTATAAAAGGGACCCATTTCATATTATAGTTAAAAAGGAAAGTTTTATGAAATGGGGGGTTGTTGTACAGCACAACACCACTTGAGCAACTAATTCTTTTATTACAACCATTGCTAATTCATACTCAGCCTTAACAAGAGCAATATCCATCTCATCTCCACTATAATCATCAGAATCAGAATTAAAAAATTCTTTCAAGATATTACCTTGTGACATAACTGATTTTGATGATATTTCGGAATTTGCTGCTTCATTTTCAATGGACCGAATCTTTTCCTTCTTCAAACCCTTTGTATTTTGAGACATCCTCTTCTAGATTTTGGCCATGATCCACAATCTACTCTCCAAGCGGTGAAGCTTCACTTAAAAGCATTAGCTTCGATATCAATTGTTGGAAACTAGATCATTATTGAGAGTGGGGGGGATGGGGTGAAACAATAGTGATAAACTTTATATCAATTTTAAATCTTTTTGCGGGATTATAAATTTGCAACACACATCCATAATATTATCTTATCAAAACATGAAAACAGAAATAAACTCAAAGCATAATAATCATGGAAAGCATCAACACAAATATTCACACATGAAGACATAAGTATTTATCGTGGAAACTCTTTCGGGAGAAAACCACCCTGCTGTTGTTGCGCTGCTCAATTCTTATATTATTTTGTTGAAAAAATTTACATGGATTAGCTTACAACCATAAGCTGGAAGACTCGACTTCCTTCACAGTATGTTGGCACCTATTAGACATGAAATATGTTTCTCTCACGGAACTACATAAATCTATCCGTTAGAAGAACCCATGACCAACGATCCTCGCCCAACACCCATTGGATTATCCAATATCGATTGGATGGAGAAATTTGTTCCTTCTACTGAATATGCTGAATCATTGTCTACTCTAAACCCTCCACACCTTCACTTCTTCCATGCGAACCACATTTCCTAAATGTTTCATACTCGGCTCTCAATTCGCTCAACATGAGCAACCCAACAACACCATCATTTTGCAACACAAAATCTAAATCAAAACTCTGCTCGGAGGGGATTACTTCTTCACTTCTACTCACAACAATCTTTGCTCTCTAACACACCACAAGCTGCCAATTCTCTGCTACAAACAACACACAAATTCTAAATTTTCTTCTCAACTCTATCTCTGATTTCTACACACAATTCTTTGATATAAATTTGCAAAAACTATGTGAGCAGTTGCTGTAATCTCTACTCACTCTCAATGCCCTCACAATGTCATACTCACACACTCTCAAGGAAACCAACCAAATAGACTCAAAGCCTTCCTCTATTTATCATTTTTTTGTGATGATTAACTTAGTAAATGCTACAGGTTATGGAGCACTCAACAATTCTTTTCACACATCTGAATTTGATTGGATCTAGCTCCTTGACTTGATCAAGCCACTCTTCTCCACTACATAATATATATTTTCAAGTTTAACCAACTTCTAGAAGCTCCCTTACCTTTTCCGACCTTTACATGAAAAGTTCAAAACAAAACAAGTCGAAAAAACTATAAATTAACCTGAGATGCGTGAGGAATGTGGAGAAAAACACTTCCAGGATGTATACGAGGGTTTTCTTCACAAGACTTGCATATATGGAAGTGTATACGCTTGTTTCCTTCATGAAATTAGTGTATACCCTCTAAAATCCAAGTTTCCAACTTGTTTTGGCCATCATTTGGAACACAATTTCAGGAGGGTGTGAGGGACACCATGACAAACCTCCAACACGTGTACAACCTACTCAAGCATCATCCAACACTTGTAGATCCTCTTCAAGCCCTATGTATAACATCATCAACATGAGAGGCCTAATCCAGGTCATGGAGACCTAATCAGCAAGGCTCCTCAACTCTAGCTCTTGTAGCAGCAATCAACACATGAATGCAACAACATAAACAAGAAGATTGTCAAATCTCCAAGCTAGTGGACATGCCAATGACCATCTACACATCATTCATACACAAGCCACCAACAACCACACATACACATGCATAACGAAATCACCTGCAACCCATGCTACCAGGCTGACATCAATGCCTACCATCCAACACATCTGCAACACACATCAATGCCAACAATGTCTAAAGATGGAAGAAACATAGTGCTTCCTAAGAATCTGAGCAATCTTATCAGTATTCCCTTAGATAAAGGGAAGTTGGACACTGGAAACCAATTCTTTCGGTTCTTTTTTAGCCCTAGGACACTGGCCAACCTTTAAAAAGGCCTTGATACCTTGGTATTTACTGTAACCATTCATTTCAAACACATTAAGGAGATGAGTTTTTTCATCCACCAAGAGACTTTCATTTGAAACCCTTCAAGCCCTAGTAGCTAATGTGTTGAGAACACTTTGGGCTGGAAAGTGATGAGAATCAATATGAAGATATTGCTGAGTGTGAGTTTTCTTACAAAAGACTTGATGAGAGAAAGAACCATCATCTTTCTTGGAGACAAGAACATCAAGGAAGGGCAAGTTATTGTTAACTTCAGGCTCCAAGGTAAACTTGATAGATTTTGATTGATTATTGAGATGTTGAAAAAATAGATCCAATTTATCATGACCATGAGGCCACAAGATGAAAGTTTCATCAACAAACCTTTTCCACATATGTATATATGTTTTGATCTTTTCTATTTGATTGAAATGATATAAATTGTGGAGAGACAAAAATATTTAATAAAGGAATTGTTAAAAAAAGCTATGGAAAAACTTTTAAATATTATTATTAAATTTTGTTTGGTCATTAACACTTTTTATTTAATGTTTTAATTTATATATATTAATTTTAGTGATTTTACAAATTTTATTTATTAATTATAATTAATTTTTTATTTATATTTTCAATTAAATTTATTATTACAATTTACTAGGTGACTGATGCTGGGGCAAGTAGGAGTAAGGCTGGTGAAGGTTAAGCCTCATCCATCACATGTCGTGAATCCATCATGGTTTTGCCCCCAAAAAATAAGTCAACCCTCATACATCACATGTCGTGAATCCATCATGGTTTTGCCCCAAAAAAATAAGTAAAGCCTCATCCATCACATGTCATGAATCCATCATGGTTTTGCTAAAAAAACAATGTTAAATTTTATAAATTTAAATTTTTTTTCAAAATCCATAATAGAGTTAAATTCAACTCATTTTTTAGAACTTTTGTGATCCATATGTCTGGACTAATCACATCAAATAAACCAAATCTTAATCTGAAATAAATTTATCTATATTACATTATATATTTAAAAGACTAACCACTTTACAACTTATTAACCATTAAAACAAATAAAAATATACACACCTTTCCATCGATCAATTTTTATATTTAGAATAAAAAATTCTTATTTATTTTAATATATATTTAAACTATAAGATCATTGGTTATCATTGTTACGAATATTAAGAATACGAGCAGTGTTCAAAATTGAACCCTTCCTAGCCCTTCTTTAGGCTCCTGGCCCTTCTTAGAAGGGCTATAAAAAAATTACACTTCGAAAAAAATTTAAAATATCAAAATCACTCATCAATTACAAAGGTTAGATTAAATTTTTATATTTCAAAAGAAGGGTAATATTTTTAATAGCTTGTCAATACTTTTTTAAGTTTATGATAATTTCGAGTCTGTGCTAGTGCATAAATCACTCTAACTAGTGATAGTTTAGTAGAAGAGACCAGTCAAAGTGCAAATGACTTCATACAATTTAATAGTTATGTCACAATTTGGGGACGTTTCCCTGAGGCCCCCAACTGACGCCAACATGACGCAACTTGCAACAGTAAGACATGCAATAGTCATGGTAATATTACACCTAGCACAGGGCAACATAGCACATTGAATAACCATTCAACAACTATGCACGTGCTCTCACTCCTCCGTGATTATCCTTGAGTGCTCTTTCCCTCCATCCATTTTTTCCATTTTCATTTGAATTGCAACCCATCATCCACAGAAAAGTTATCATTCGATGCTAGACTATGAGGTATTTTTCATTAACCTCCTCATATCTTCATTAACATTTGGTTTTTTCATTCTATGGATTCTTTAATGCAACACTCCTCGAAGTAATGACGGCCTTCATGGTCACACAATTTATCCTAGGCACCATAGAATCCACACCCCAGGAAATCAACATTGTGGCTATATACCCTGAATGCAACTGCTTGTCATCCTTCCATTCCAAGCATGGGTGGTTGAGTTGTTTCTACATTGTTAATGGTGCAAATTTTTATTGTCATAATTATATGAATCAACCAACTATGAAAATAATATTTATTTTATATTGAGGGTATTGGACTCCACAGCTATAATGCTCTCATTCAAACTCTTGCTTATTTTTCTTCGTTGTTTAAATCCATACAGATTTCTTGTCCAAGTACCATCTTTCATGAAGTGTTTGTTCTCTATCATAAAGCTACAAGTTTCCTAGAATGTTACAAAACATAATTCAACAAATCAATGAATAACCTATCAAGAAATCTATAGTCAAATCCTATGGCATGTTGCTAAGGTTGAATTTTTTCTATCTCAATCTTGCTAATGGATTTTTAATTTATGTATTTACTTATTCTATTTTATTTATTTATCTAATAGTGTAAATATTGAAAAATTTCTCCTATTGGTCGTCCTAAGAAGGATAAAATGAAATTGTCAATTGTTGAATCATTTGGTCTTACACAACATTCTCATCAACCATGTAATATTCCAAATTAAGTTGATGCTCATCTACATGAATATGATGAATCAAATAGTGTAGAGCTTGTTGAAATAGAAAACCCATCAAAGAAACACAAAATAATATTCAAATATAAATAGAATACAAGGTTTCCATGGGCTTATGTTTTAAAACATTTAACGGTAATGAAAGGATAAAATGTTCTTGACATGTTAAATTTAAAAGTGAGACTCCATTTTCAAAAGAGGGAACTATCACTCTTCAAGTTAGTGGTATAAGTGGCCATGCAAAACCAAAAGCTCAATTTTTGTTTTACAAATTTTGGAGGGAAAAAGCCATTGAAACAATATTCCAATCACTAAACATGTAGAACTAACGGTAATGCTAGGAAGGAGAAAATTATATCAATGATTGAAAACATGTATTTTGTTGTTGTACATGATTTATCTTTAGATATGTATAAGTCAATACGTGACTTGAATTGGTATAAATGCACTCCACGCATGCTTCTAATAATGAATTTTCTACATACACAAATACCACACCAAGAAAATATTTTCTTCAAGTTTCTAAAGAGGTGTATTGGAACAATCTAAAAGAGAATATTTTGCATAGGTCATTTTACTTAATTTCAGTTGATGAAAGAACTAATCAAATTATGGAACACCAATTGATTGTTTATATTACATATTTGACGAATGGAGGAAGAGGTCAATGTTTAACAATGTTTACTTCAAATAAAGGATGGAATAGCTCAATGTATGTATGATCTAGTGAGAACTCTTTTAGTATAAATGGATTTATATTTGATGAATTTTGTTGGTTTTGGTTTAGATGGTGCATCTTCCATGAGGGGTATTCATGAAGGTTTATCTCCAAAGCTTCGTATGGTCCTTATTTATTAGTTATCCATTTCATAGCTCACAGGGAAGCATTAACAAGCAATGAGGCTTCATCTCATTTTCCAGAGTTGCAATATCTTAACAAATTTGAAACAAAGTTTATTCATGGCTTGGAAAATCAAGTAAAGGACATGGAAAATTGAGAGAGCTAATGTATACATTTCAATTCACTAAGTTATTGGTCTTGCAAATTCATAAAATTAGGTGGATCTCAAGAGGAAAGGTCATGGAAAGACTTGTTAAACTCATGCATTATTTGTTAGGATTGGGAGTTAGGGGAGAAAAAAATGTATGAGTTGGAAATAATATTTCAAGTGAAAATTTGCATCCATATACTTGCAGACATGCTCGTTGAATTAAATAAGTTGAATCAAAAGTTTGAAGAGGATCATGTTGATATTACATACATTGACACTACTTTAGATGTTTCTATTAGCATGCTTCGTAAATGATTTTTGGAAAGCATTTTTGGTGTAGATGCAGTGCATATGTCTTCTTTTTTAGTTAAAGCATAAAGAGGAATGCCTGAATTTGCAGATAGTACAGCTGCACAGTTATGGTACATTTACATCCATTGAGGTTCAAAAATTTTCCAAAGATGAAAATATTCGGGGCTACTATATGATTGTATTCTTTTGGGAAAATGTTTTATTGTAAAGGTAATTAAATATTTAGATAGGAGATTCATAGATTTACATGTATTTAATGTGGCTAAGTTTTTCACTTCTCAACATTTTTTTTTTGTTTGTAAATTAGGCTACTTCTATTATTATACAAAAAGTTTACAAAAAGATTACATCGAGGCTGGCCTCAAAAATTCTCCATACTGAGATGGATTCAGCAGGACTTTAGCACTGGAGGGTGAAACTTCCTTTGAAATCTGACTTGTCCAATAGACTCTTGATAACTAAAGGATAAACAATTGACACAAACCATGACTGAAAGACTGACAATTTGACAGAATTCGGAACCCATTGAAAGCTAGACCATTTGACACATACCAAAACCAACTATCCCGGGATTTGTCTGGAGAGTTATACAAACAGAGATAGAGCAGCAAACATAGTCGAAGATGAAAACGGAATCCGACCTGAACAGAGCTGAGCCATTGCTTGAGCTTATAAAAAACTATCCAACGAAGAACGCTGTGAACTGGAGTCGCTGCACCAACATCATAGAACCGCAGAAACGACCACCTGGGGTCATAGCCGAACCAAAACGACGTAGAGACAAGCTCAAACATCCACGGAGGTGGATGGTTGCTCCTCAACGATTCTGCAACCATACTGATCTGACGCGCTCGAGTCTGTGTAAGGAGCGTAATCTTTAGTCGGTTGGCTTGGACCCGCCACCGCACCCGAGGCCTCCGCAGACTGAATTCTTTGACAGTGAACAGGAGAAGGTTGCCTAGGCTCCGCAGGGACTTCTGGAGGAGCTGCGTTATCGCACTTCTCAATCCGAACAGACACAAAATAGGTAGCATTGTCCAAGGAAAAGGGGAACCGAAAACGGGTTGAGGGATGAGAGTTGTGCGAACACGCAGCTGCACGGCCTCGACCTCTGCCTCTACCCCGGCCTCACCTTGCACCATGAGAGTTAACTTCTTCAGAGGAGGATTCCGTGGAGTGAGAGGAGCGCTGAGGGATAGCTCTTCCTCTAGAACCTCCCTGAGACCCACCCCTTCGGCTAATAAGGCGGAGCCGTTCACGCGGCATTCTGGAATAACACTAGAACGGGGACTGCACAAAGAACTGGGTCTCCGCAAACCAAGAGTCACACAAAGCCAATTAATCTTGCGCAAAGGCTTAATGGCTAACAGAAGCACATAAGGCAACTGATTCGAGTTAGAAGGAACACAAAGGGGCGAGGTGAGAATTAACACAAAGAGCTAACCAGGAATGTCAACAGGAGTGCCAAGGGGCGCAGTGAGAGCACATGAATGCTGTTGCTTGCAGAAGAGCCAGGGCACCCAAAGGAAGAGACCAAGGTCTTCTGTGCTGAGGGCCGAGGCCTAAACCTTTGAGACCATTGCCAAGGCCCGAGAACCAGCAGCAAACCGAACAGACAAAGCATCCACAGCCAAACAGCAAACAGAACAGACATCAAATAATGCATGACCAGCGGAGGCTGGCTCTTAAAATACCTCATAGCGACGTCCCAAGAAATGGACATTCCAATGCAGACAGACTGCAAACTGAACACCATAGAGACAAATCGCGGGCGAGCTATAATGCGGTCGACGGCTACGGAGTAAAGGCCCTCATTCAATATAACAAGACGGGGGTGGCAGGCCCGTAGATTTCCCTTACAACTGGCGGATCTGGGCTGCCACTTGCCCGGTGGGAAGGCCGCCCCCGTATTACTCCCTTTAATGTTCACCCGCAACCGGGGTTTTCACTTCTCAACATTATTATGAAGAAGTGAATAATATAGGTTGTCCAATAGAAATATAGTTGAAATGTTTATGTGAAAAAATTTAGCGTTGGGGAATCATCTATTGTGGATACTGTTAGATGTTTGGGTGAAATGAATGAATTTATTTGTGCTATTTGTAAATCATACCCTAAAAGTCATATGTATGACATGAGACCTATGTGGAGATGAGCATGAATGATTTGAAGACTTTCCATATTTGATGCAATTATGGAAAGTTATTCTTGTTATCCCAACAACCACATCAATGTGTGAAAGACGCTGCTGAAAATTAAACAGGATTAAAAATGATGATAGATAAAGGCTTTCATTGGAGACACTAGATATGTTAATGTTTCTATCTCTAAGTGGACATCATTCTCTAAATGAGGTATATTGGAATGCTACTTATGATGTATGGAAATAAATGAAAACTAGAAATCCATTTCTATTGGGAAAACATATTTATATTTTCAATTATGTAAGTCCAAATACTTTTGAAGATCATCGAATGAATAGAAGAAACATATGTTTACTTTTTTTAATGGAATTTGAGAATATTTGACACTATTTCATTATGAAATTTTTTTGAGGGGTTTATTTAATATATACTTTTCAGTAGAAGTGAATTTTTTTTATAACTTTTCATCCTTGAAGGGTTAGATAAATATATGCCCTTCCAAATGAAAGTAAGAGTAGACCTTCAAATTTGATGACTGAATAGGAGGGTTTAGGACACGCTGACTCATATATCATGCTGACGGGATCATGAAGGAGATGAGCGCGGTTAGTTGATTGGAGTGGACATTATTAAGAGCCGAAGCCACGCTGAGCCAAATAGAATGCCGAACCCAGAGACCTAAGATGGCATCACAATTACACGGATCCATGCCTTCTTGCTATGCAATTACAGTAGCAGTACTGTTAAGTTTATGTCTCTGCCCGGTGCTCTCCACGGCAAGTAGCTTCAATCTAGATGGAGCTGCAAAGAAAATAGAATTAAGGGAGAAAGTCCGAAAAATGTAAGATCTCTGCTGATCCTCTTTGTTTTTCATTTTATTTCAGTCCTTAATCTCTCAGTGACTTCGACAAATGAAAATAATTATAAAAATCCAATTTATGAACGCTAAATTTGGCGTTGAAACTTCGGAAATTCAAAGATAATGAAAGCATCATCATGGATAGCTGGCTTTATGTTGAGATAAGATTTCCCAGGTAATTGTAGATTTCTTGTCACTTTACTGCAAATGGTTTTACTACACATGATACGTACAGAGACCCCCGGTTCAGTTCTTGGTGAGGTACGTTATCCAATTAGGGCACATGTCAAATGCGATTGAAAGTGAGTACTTCATCGAAGATGGTGGTTTGGTCTTTTGATGTGGACATATATTTACAAGTATAAACACCTTGAATGAAGGGGCTGAAAAAATGGGTCAGAATTGCAGAGCCTGATGAGCTTTATTTCCCTTGTCTATATCGGAATTCCTTCAGCGGTGAAGGCTGAGGGTTTGTACTGACCCAATAGCAACGACAATTCTTTTTGGGGATTTTATTGTCATAATTATTCGTAATGTCTCAGGGCTATGATTCAGGCTTCAAGAATCAGACCTTTGCCGTGCTTGATTACCTGGGTTTCTTAAGGCATGGATTTGAATTGGATTACTTCCTATAAAATTAAAATAGCATTCCAACTTTAGTGACAAAATGTTGGTGACTTGGCATTCCATATTCCAAGTTTCCTATGGGAAAGAAAGGGTTCCTCTGGTGAAAAGGCTTGGGGCTCTCAGTTGTTTCTCTCTACAGACTGATATAACAGATACAGTAGTATGGCCAATGATAATTACACAACCAACCATCATATTCTGAGATACTATTACAGTTATCTCTAGGTACTTTGGAGACACAGACACATACACCCCAATTGACCTGGTAGAATACCAATGAAATCCGAGTAACAAGTGTTTCTTTTGTTTGTTGCAATTTAAAAGATAATCATGCATATTTGTAAATTTAATGGAATTCAAGAAATGCTAGTAAAACATTCCGTAATACATTCAATCCATATTGTGTATGTTCCTCAACGTTCAGTGCTAGGCAATTTTCATGTTTTGGAGTGTCTTCTCTGCTCTCAAACATCTTTGGAATATAGGATTGTGTGCAAGAAAGTCCCTTCGGCTTAGCTTAGGGTGTCTTATTCAGCAAATATGTATGATATCCGGTTCTATCTGAACAGCTTTAGTAGCATCTCTCTTCGTTTTTGTTTGAGATGTGCAAGTTGCTATATCCCCGATTCAAGATGCACTGTATTCTTGGTTGAAATATTGCCTTTTTGATTTTCGGGTGTCTCAAGTACCCATCATTTTATTTTCTTTTATCTATTGGTTTGCTTCACGTGTAAGTTTCAAATTGAAAGCCATGCCTTTCATATTTACAGTCTTTTTGTGATGCTTTGCGTAGTTCTGAAGGGGCCAACCAACTAGATAAGCTAGGAATATTGTAAATCCTAGGGTTTATTCCCCATTTGGGGCTTCTTAGATGACTGACTGTGCCTTGTATGAGAGTCAGTCAAGGGTCTTGGCCGCCCTACCAATGCTGGGTTCAAAGTTTTAGGACCGAATTGTAAGATTATAGGCAACATGGATAGCTAAATGATTATTTACCCCATGTTCTTGTTTATTCCTAACTCATACACTGCTTCCTATTAGAATAGTTACAGAACTAGAAGTGAAAGAAAATAATTATAAGCAGGCCAAACTCAAAGTAACTAGTAAAGTGAGTTTTAAAATTGAATTAAAACTAACACTAAGTGCTACTTATAAATGTTGCAAAACAATACTATAAAAGTTTGCGTGACTAACTAGTACTTTTGGTTTATCGAACATTGTATTTAGCGAAGTGACTTAATTTGACACTTCTCTTTCTGTTAATTTTAGGATAACAATGGTATGTTCTATGCTTAGAGCAATTTTTCTTCAATTTTCTTTATTAGCCCAATATCATATCCAGTATATGTCACATGGTTCGGGTTCGAATTCGAGTTCGGAAACAATTAAGTTCAATTCGAATTTGAATTTTCCGATGAGGCTTGTATGAGGTTCGACATTAAGTTCGATTATA
>APFE030317667.1:4359-65363 GCA_000404065.3 Pinus taeda | reverse complement strand
CATAAATTTTATTTAGTAAGACAATGTTATTATAAATTATAAAAGGGTTGATTATAATCAAATCAGACCTAAAAAAGACTATCCAATCCGCATTAAGTGTTCCATACATCGGAAATATATATATAAATTATCATTGTGTGATACATCGAAAATACATTTAATATTCATTGACTATGCAATCCACATTGAAGCGTATAGCACAAAGGAAATATATAATTCGCCAAAGTGTGCACTACATAGGGAATACATGAATCTGTATCTGATTATGAGAATTGTGCGGCCAGGGTTGCATTAATAAAGAATACAGAATCACCACTGTAGCGTCCACAGCGCCTATACCAGCAGATCTATTTTCCATGCTTTGGTAAAACTTGGTAGAGACCATATTAGCTGTTATTAAGGATAAACCAGAAGCTAGCCCATTTCACGAGAACTAGACATTGAAAATCATTATATACCCATAACTCTTGCTATTGCGATGCAGAGTACACTGTCTAATTAGAGCTAACCAGCCTGTTATTGTGAGGTAGACTATCGCGGCAAGAGCTAACCAGCGTGCGTGCTGCACTCAAATGCGGCCTCACCATACATGTACATGGGAGCTCGACGGCAACTTTTTCCAGGAACGAGTGACCCACCACCTCCGAGCTGGCACCCGCGGTGCTGGGTGCATTTTCAAACCAACGCTCGCGCCCAAAACTCCATTTGCGCTCTCGTTGAAGCTCCTCTGCAACCCCTCTCAGGTGCTGGCGCATTTTCAAACCAACGCTCGCGCCCAAAACTCCATTTGCTCCATTTGCGCTCCCGTTGAAGCTCCTCTGCAACCCCTCTCCAGCGTACATGGTCTATCATACAGATTGAAAGCCCAATTGCAAGCAGTGGTCGTGGATTCACTATTGGGCGTATGTACACAAGATCTGGAGAGGTAAACCGTGTATCTGCTTGAAAATTTTATAATTTCCAAAGACTGTCGGCTTCCAAATTATACCATGTTTTTTTAATGCCATTGTTGACTGATGGAAATATATTGAACATTGAAAGCAACTTGTAGTATTGCTTGCACAAGAAAGATTAATCAGAGAAAAAATTCGCCGTAGAAGAATGCAGAGAGTCTTGTTGCTCTTTCTCCCAATGATCGATTCCCTGCATTCCTGCATTGCCACATTCGGTGTGAAGTGTTGAGCGAAGTTTCCAACTTGTTCTTCCCTTATTTGCATTTCCACATTTCTGCATTTCTCATATTGAATGTGGAGGCAGAATCTTGTTGCTTTTTCTCTCCCTCGCTGAGTAGGATGAATTTTCTTTTCATCATAGACAATGAAAAGGATTTTTCAATTTGTCAAAGTGCATATGATAACATTTCGAACACCTGCTTGTCTTTCCTCGCTTCACCCCATACAAGATTCTAATTATTCATGTTTCAGTTTTCATATATTTTCATTTTAAGTTTTTATTATTTTGATGGGGACCCTTATATTGGGGACTGTGATGTCTGCTTTGGCATTCTCCAGAATTTGATGGTGCTTACGCACATCTCCTGTATGCATTTCCCATGCTCATGGGTCCTCGTGTCTCATATTTCCATGCTCATGGGTCGTCGTGTCTCATAAACTTCGTGGAACATTATTTATAGATACATTGTGAGTTTTCATCTACCTAAGTTTTGATTCCTTTTCTCATGCCAAATTAAATTAATTGTTATGATCATAAGAAACTCAAATTTATAATGAGCGGACTGATTCCCTTTAAAACATTTGCAAATATCCTTCTAGCAATAAATGATTTTTCTATATCAAGCTCTTATCATGTCTTGCCCAAAGGACTGCTTGCTGTTTATGTTTGTTTTTTTCTCAGCGAGGATGATATGACATGAAAGGCTCTAACTAAGAAACCGAAAAACATATAGATACTATATATTTCGTGCTTCTGTCTATAAGGCAGTCCTTTAGGATTCTTCTAAACTGCAATCTTTGTTGATATTTTCATAAAATAATTTTTTTTGTATTCGTTAAAAACCTCATTGATGGAAACTACAAGAAAATGAAACCAACATGCAGAACAACAATTAACTGATATAATGTGACAGAAGTAATGTTTCTCACGCCTTCCCATATTTGTTTCTAAATAGATTCTTATGTTCTCATTTCTAAGGTAATTATGGCCTTTCCTATTAAGATTCCCTTTGGAAAGACCTTCATTTTTCCCTTAAATCTCTAAGTTTTTATTGAAGTTCTCGGTGATAGTTTTTGTCAACTAATTTAATGTCTTATGGTCGTAGGTGGTTGTTTCTTCCTTTTTATTTCAGATTATAATGTTATATTCATGCCCAAACATTTTTCAAATAGTGGGACAACCTTAATATTAGAATTCAAGATATAATTCTGATATACACCATACAATGACAAGAAGCACCTTTCACCAATGCAAACAACCCAAAACTAAATAATATTGCATTTCTAATTTATGAGCTGATATGCCAACCAGACTTCAACCAACAACTAATATACCATGCAATACTATGAAATAACACCATTCACTGATAAATATGAGCATCATTAACAAGCTGGAAATTGTAGGGCCATTATACAAACTCAATAAAGAAAATACATAGCATTAAGTATAACAGAGGACCCTGATATCATACACAGCAATGAACCTTCATTTCAATATTCAGACCCTTGAGGAATATCATCTGGGATGACTACAGAAATTCGAGCTCTTCATTCCTCAATCTTTAGCCTCTGCCACAGTCCTGAATACGCTATAGGAGTTTACTTGGTGACTGATATACATGCACAACAACTAGATGTATCCCGGCCTCTTTTTAATCTTAAGCTTCAGCCACTGAGGATAGTTAATGCAGCCAGCATATAAAGAGATAATTCGGCCCAGTAATGAAGGTGATACGACCCTCTCAAGCAGCAGAGGAACACGGCCAACGAGGTAAGGAACTCAGCTACTGGAAAATGGAGAAACTCAGCCCAAGTGTCCCCAAAATGTGTTCCCCTGAGATGCCAAACTCGATCCAAGTAGGAGCAGCCAACTCGTCTCTCTAGATTGATGTGCACAACATCTTTCTCCCAATAACTTCAACCTAATGAGAGAGAAACTCAGCCAGCAAGTAAAGTGAAGGAATCTTGTCCCTCTCAACAAAGGAAATCGACCCACAAAGAGTTCAGATTTGAAGGTCACGAATAGCCATGAAATGGATACCTTGACCCTCGGAAATATAGCTCATCTAATGGGTAATGTGCATCTTTCTTAGGTTAAATGAGACAGAGCAATGGGGCTAACGCTTTAAAAAAACTCCAAGAAAAATATCCTATGAAACTAAAATGAGTCCTCACTATTCTTGAATATGCAAAGCTAGGATAATTGTTGCTTCTCCATGGATTAAAAAGCAATGTTTGTAAGTAAGAGAAACAGTCCACACAGAGAAAAAAATATAGGTTACATCATCTGTAAGAAATGGTGAAGACAATGTGGTAAAACAGGGGTGTTACTTGGTACTTTTTACTGCATACTGGGGAAGCTTTGTCAAACAAACACCTTAAGGATATGGATAGTCTCTCTTGAGATGGGCTACAATTTCAAATCTCTTCTTTCTCATTTGACATGAGCCCTAATGTCAAAAGGGCAGTGAAACATTCAAACTTTTAGGAACATAAGATTGCATTAATTCTCACAGGCTATGGAAAATACAAACACCGTACCTGGCATTCTGGCTGTCCAACTCTTTCAGGAAATTCGCCTTTGCTTGAGGGTTCTATTGAAAATTGAGTTACATAGACAGAGGTTTCAGTAATAAAGTTGGGTCTTCGGAATATAAACCCATTGTAATGATCCATATTTGTCAAGGAGTTGTTGGATTTTCTTTGCAGCAGATTTTGCATGTTGTTATGTTTCTTTTAGCAATGTATTGATTATACCAAGATGAAGCATTTGAAAGTCTATAATACTGTTTTGTGTATGGGTAGAAAAAGATGAAGGGGAGATAGTGAATTATGCTATAAATGTGGTTATATCTAGTGGGGTCTTGAGTGTAAATTGTACACACTACAGAAAATTTCACTTCAAGTGGTGTTCAATATTTATAACATGCACTGTCACTCATATGTTTAGTCAATATTCAAGTTCGCTCATTTGTATAGGGATTTGAAGAATGAAGAAGTGGGACTTCATCAATGAGTTGGAGGTTGAGGACCTTGAAGGAATGACATAGTTTCCAGTGGAAGATTTGACATGGACAAAAGTAGCAGGAGACCAAGTCGTGATTATTCCATATTATCGACTTCAGGATTTTATACGTGGAGAGCAATTGAGGGAAAGTACACCTACTCAATTTGTTGCTAAAACCCGACGAGTTAAAGATGTGAAGGATATCAAGAAGACAAATGCTTCAACATATCTAGATTCTTCTAGAATATGTTGTCTGAGGTCTCTCTCTCCCTCTTCTTATATATATATATATATAATATATATTATTTTGATTTTAAGTTCACTATGTCAAACATGCATAAATATTTTATTTAATTTTTTGTAAATTCTTGATCACCAAATATTGGTGTGCCTATGGTCCAAATCATGTACAAGCCAGCAATGTAGCTGAACTTGGATCTACAACTAAAAAAATGTCTTCCACGTCACAGCATTAAAGTTGGTTGTCGGTGTCACTTTATTATGCGACGACTTGCTCTTAGACCAAATGATGTTGTTCTAATATATACAGCATGGAGACATATTGATGAGAAAAATGTGGTTCGTCATGGAAATGAGGCAAATGACATGCCCAAGAAATTCAATTTTGCGCCGCATTTAACAGAGAATATATGAACCATTGTTGAAGATTTGATTCGTGATGGTTTTAATGCTACGATGATTTGGGACAAATTTATCTTTAATGTAAGGTATGGATCTGGCAAGTTCTTCATAAGGCACCTCGAGATTCTTTTATGACAAGAAAGGATGTGTCAAACATGTACAATAATATCAAAAGGCTAAAGTATGTGAGGCATGAAAATGATCCAGTGAGTGTAGATTGTTGGGTTAGTGAGTGCTCAGAGAGCTTTTTCTTCTACCAACAACAAGATGTTGTTAAAAACATCCCTTTCATTATAGGCATACAAACTAAGTGGATGCTTTCAATGATGGTGAAACACTCACACAACAACATATTATCAATGGACTCCACTTTCAGCACTAATAAATATGGGGTAAACATATTTACCAAAACATCATTTATTCAACTTCATTTCAATGTCATCCTCTTATATGCTTATAATCTTGTTTCCTTATTGTAATGCAGTATCACCTGTACACCATAATGGTTTTTGATGATCACCGCAATGGGATTCCAGTGGCATGGGTAATATCATCACGAAATGGTACTCCTGATATCTGTAAATGGATGTCACAATTATTTGCAAATGGGAAAAAGGAAAACCCAGATTGGAATGTCTGAGCTGTCATCACAGATGATGCAGCAGCAGAAATCGAGGCATTAAGGTGAACTAGTTTTTTTTTTTAGAAGAGATAAAAAGTAATAATGTTCAAGGATATTCTCTTATAATGTTGTATTATTTCAGGAATTGCACAAACTGTTGTGGGATAAATTCCCTTAGGGTCTTGGGTGAATACCCTAGAAGACTGGAGGTTATCTATGCAAAGAAACACACATTCCATACAGTCATAATGCTACTATAAGCAAACTCTACAATAGGGGGCATACCTGAGGTCCTACGTTTGAGAAGAGCCTTCTAGGGTCCAAACCCTTCTTGGATTTCCTTTTGCTCCTTTGACCTGCAAAACAATCAATTCAAGAAAGTACAACAGTATATGGACTAAACATTATAAAGAAACCATCTTCATATTATAAGGAAAGGTAGCTAGTTATGCAATTAAATAACCGTTCACATATGAATCATAATATGAATATCATAACATGAAGAAGATCTATATCAGGAACAAAGACATGTGTTTCTTTTATTATAGACAAATAAAGTATAGAAAAGGAACAATTTCACCTAAGTCGTCCTTTCGCAGGCTCCAAGTGGAACTATCTCCCAGATTCGTCCAGTTTCAAGCCTTTAACAAACCCCTTCCATGACTTACTCCATGATCTCTCAAGTAGTATGAAATCATCAACACACACAAGGAAACAAGGGTTTCCTGTAGGATGGGGGAAGTGCATGAGCCACAAGGATCTTCAGACCTAGTCAGGGAAATCTCAGCATAGCAATCTTTCTCTCTCTTCTCTCCTCCCCTTGGCCTTCCCATAGAAGCCTTTTTATACTTCTCCCAAAGTAGTTTTTTAGTTGGGAATTCGTTGGGAATAGTTGGGCCACGGGAACTAAAAGGTAATCAATAGGTAAAACCCGTGATCTCCACCCGAAATTAAGGAGATTTGTTTTTCTTAAGTGTTTTTATACATATACGTGGGTTGGGTATACACAGACCCGTGTATACACGCGTTTAGCTCAGGGAAATGTCACATATAGGGAATAAAACACTGGTTTTTAAATTTGGGACTAGGTTTGGAAGGATGGGTTGCCCTAGGCCATAGGTGTAGCATCACAAACCTCAAGAGTGAGATTTGGAGCTATAACAGACATGGTAGTGATCTTTATCATGGCCCGAGCTCTTACATTTCAGACACCAAACTTCTTCGTGCACCTTTGACCGAGTTTCTTTATCTTTATTTAGGCTTTGAAACTCTAGGAAACTATTCTACAACTCCACATGAATCTGTTTAAATTCCAAATAAGCGTCCCGAATTGGTGTCTCATGCAACCTGATCACAATTTCTAGGGCTTCTACCTGGGTCCCAATTTTTTGCCAAGATAAAGAAACCCTTAAATGGGGTAAGAGCAAAGCTAGAAACCATTCGTGATGCTGCCCATCAGTGAGATTCATGTTAGCTTCATGGATCTAGCACTTTAGTCTTTGATCCAGCTCCCACGGTGTTTCTCCAGGCCTCACCATGATTTCCTTGAATCCAACGACTGATTTTGATTCAAACTTGGGCCTACTAAATTCCTTATTCAGTGCACTCTGAGTGTCCGTGAATGAAGCCATCAAGTTATCAGTGTAGTACATATTGTACCATGTCAATGCATGATCTTGTAGATAAATAACCAATTACACTTTCTTCATATGATCATCTGTAATATTATGGGTTGTCCATATGGCCTTCATCGCGAATGAAAACAGGTCTGGTTCCTCATTTCCCAATCCCTTGAAAATAGGAAACTTCATTGTATTTGACATATTGAACGATGGCGAAGGTGGTGGCAGTGTAGGTGGATGGAGTATTTGTGGGAAGCCCTACCTCATTAACTGGACAATGCTCTATGGTGAAGCATGTGCTTCTCCTTCATATTCACTCAGAGGAGGCTCAATCAGCATGCTATATTCAGGACCCATTCTCCCTCTATCCTTGGAGAACTTTCAAGTTTGTGTAGCTCCAAACATCAAGGCAATGGCATAACCCACTTTTCACACAAGAGCATCTTAATCCAAGTATTCAAAGACCTTAAATACTTACCTCATGGTCCCTTCAAGAAGCATCACTCTTCTTCACTGTAGCTAACTGAGGTATTGACCTCAAATTCTATCAAAAATCCTTCTATGACACAATCGAGCCAGTGATCAACAACACGCATGATCTTATCTTCGGAGGCTTCCAATCTCTGTACTAGCTTTGGGGTCAACACTATTGGACCATCAAGCCTCCACCTTACCTACCCATCTACCAATTTAGTGATCCACTCATTTAGCTCGATTGGGAAGGAACATAAAAATATTTCGTGTATCTATGTGTATGAATACTTGCCCAACCACTATTCTTTTATTAGGTGTGGATTTCTGTTTTTCTTGCACCACAAATTCATGCATATTTCTATCCAACCACTCCTTGATTTCTTTCTTAGTTGGATTCTAGTGGTGCGACATCACACATCTCCCTATGCAGATCATGGTCCCAACAACCTAACCATTTGTTGGCTTAGTGGGTCTTGACCTAGGTTCAAAGTTAGTTTTGCCAAACAAATCCCTACACCACTAGCCCTTTCAGCATCAATTCGCAAAGCATGGACTGAAGTCTCACCCAAAGCAGTATGGGGGGATGCTGGAACGAATTTTCTGCACCCAAAGATTAGTGTAATGTCATTTTATGCCCTAAACCTGTCTTCGCGCAAATCAATAAGCCCTAAGGGCTTATCAATATAACTACCCTTAATCATCTCCTATACCTCCACAAATGTTCACGACCATATTTCGTGGACCCTAAACAAGTTAATCAACCACTTATGTGCCTTTGTGATTACTCCTAATCTTATGTTTTTAACTAGATTGGCCTAAGTGTTGAGAACTTTAACATGCAATAAGATATGCTTCATGTAAATAGTTAATATTAAGTGCATTCATCTAACAACATCAATTATGTAAAGTTGCAAATCAATACAGTATTACTTCATAACCCATCATTCATTACAGCATAAAAGTGCAATCATTCATAAAAAAATTAAATGGACAAAACAAAAGAATTTCTAGAATAATCTCTTTATTAATACTCCAGTTCTACTTACAAACTCAAGACTTCCATGTGAACTCAGCTGCAAGGGTTCACACACTCGGCTATAGGGGTTCATGCACTCAGCTGTGGACTCTACTCTAGGCCTCTACACACACAGCTACAAAGCCTCTCTTCTACGCTAAGACTTATTTGCTCTTTTCTCTAGTAACCCATTACTTTCATCTTCATAATTGATTCTTCCTTCTTAGACTTTCTAAGATTCTCCTATTTATACAATCCCATGGTTTGTGAACCATGGGTGGATCTACAAAAGCCTACACAAATTACATAAAAGAAGGGTAAAACCCTTAATGAAACTTTACTATCTACGCGCTCCACATCCACAACTTGCAGAGACTTTACATTCTATACAACAAAACTTGGGATTTTTGCCCCAAAACTGACCCTAGGGGACCCTGTCCGAACATATGATCTTCAGGAAACCAGAGACATGATATACATCTTTTACACATAGTAATTACAAATATACAAATAACAACATGGATTGGTTCCATCAGCTAAGGATATAATCCATGTGTTTTTGGTATCCTTCCACATAAACAACTCACAAGAATATAGGTAAAAATTAGTGGAGGCCGAGTAATTCGAGGACTTATAGTTTAATAAACTTTTCTAGAGTAATGAAAGAAGAGAGGGAGAAGACTAAATCATCACATAGAGATTGAAACCTCAAGATTTGGATACTTATATGAGTTAAATATAGACATATGTATGTAAGAGAATTGTATACTATGATTCATGGAGAGAAAATTTAAAGATATAATCTCAGAATTACATACAGGCATGTGCATTAAATAGTCAACACAAATGAATCTATAAGAACATATGAGATATTTCTAGAAGCTACAATTGCATGAAATCAGAGAGGAAATGTGAACGGAATGGACTTTTAACAGAGAAATAACATACTATAATACTCGAAGGTTGGAATTTCCACTATTTCATTTATATTCTAAAAGATGCAAATCTGAATTAACACAACTTTAGAAATTACATCAGTTTTTCCACAGAATTTAGAACCGTTTCTAAGTGTTTCTTCCTCCCTTTTATAAGGAAAGGGGGCGCAAGGAAATCAATTACAAAATATCTTCTATCTAGAGTTTACAAATGTCTGTACAACTAGTTGTCTCAGCGTGAAGCCTCTAATTATTACAATCATAAGATACCTTTCTTGAAAATAAAACATAATAATAGATACAACAATTGAAAACAAGAAAAACTGAATTAACTAGCGAAACTGAAAAGATGGTCTTGAAAATATCTCCACCCCACTCTTCTTTGTTGGTTCCTTGTCACTTTCATCCTTTAATAGTATTGTTCCTTCTCTTTCACAAAGTAGGAGTGGTTACCCATCATGGCGATAAAAGACTCTGAATGCAGCTACCAACTCATTCGCCCTCCTAGAGTCCCTGTAAAAAAGTATCGTCATCGTGATATGTTTAGTGATGCAATTATGGTGTAACATGGAGGAGTGTGAGGATGAGTGGTTTTCGGATAGGGGCATGAGAGGTAAGTGGTAAGTGATGGGTGGGTGAGATATAATATGAGAGGGACACGTAGCTGCGGGGACTGATGGGGAAATCGCTTTTTCGGACCTCCCCCCCTCGCCGATAAATGGAAATATGGTGTGGGGGGGGCGGGCGAAAATTGCTAGGATCCATTGATTTGGGTGGAGTTAATTCGAACCATCTAGAGATGGGGGATGTTTAATCAATATGTGATCAAACTAGGACTTTGACTTGTGAGATTGCCGATTGTTGATTTGTGGGATTAATGATGTCATTGGTGCCACATGTCACTTCCTAAATGGTGACATGTGTCACCCAAATATACCCCCATAGGACCCCTAAAAATGTCATATCTATGTGCCACATGTCCTCCATACCACCACGTCATGCAGACGTCAGTTTCCATGTGTCTTTCTAGAGACAAATCCTGCGCCACCACATGGCCCTACTGGAGGAGAGAGAAAGAGCTCACCTACCTTTGGTTCTTCACAGAAATCCTTTGTTAAATATTTTTTGGCCATCACAACACTTTCTAATATCATATTGCAACATCGCAATATCACAGTGTTTTGGAGTTGTAACCCTCTCGTCACATAGATCACTCATTTGTGATGCCCTGGACCCGCCAATCACCGATATGCTTAGATTACAGGAACTCCAATTGTGATTTGCGATATCAGCGATCACTAATTGTTGATCTCACTGATCTTCCCCATTGATACTTTGGTAAAAAATGCTAATTTTTGATTGCAATGTGCTCCTGGACCTCCGATATGCTTTTATGCTTCAATTTAAAGGCAAGAGAACCTCTGAACATTAACAAGCCATATCTTCTGATCCAAAAGTCCATTTTCGGACTTCTATATACACGTTTGAAATCTCGTTCTGAGCACTATGCAATGGAGAGGGTCCGATTTAGCTTTGAGATATTTTTAGGTTTAAAAAATGTTTTGAACTTCATTGCTATTTGGAACTTGGGACAACTTAAAACTCATAATGCAGTGAGTGCAAACATTGGCCCCAACTGGGGGCAGTGCCTTGCTGGCAAGGTGCTGAGAACCTACAGACTAGCAGCCTTATTTGCATTGGGCATGGAGTCTTCTTAAACAAGTGAAAATTTTGTGAAAGTAGAACTTTTAAACATAAGAATGGAAATTTCATATGATAATTACAACACACATTGGTATTTACAATGAGTGCAAGACAATACCTTTTAATTCTGAAAATAAAGTTTGAGGAACTAACCTTTTTCTGATAGCTCCAATGATTCACCTTCCATATTCTTGAGTAGGTAAGTATTAATTCCTTTTTCTTCTAAAATATTAAAAGGGCTGAACCACAGTGCATAAAAATTTTCGTGCTTACCCTTTTCTTCCCATTGGACATCCCATTGGAGAACTAAATATCCCGGTTGAAGAGTTCGATCCTTGTCCTTTTTATCAAACAGGGATTTCATCTTCTACTGGTAATTTTCCAATTTAGTCCCCACATGTTCCCTATTTTCATGGAGCTCCGCCAATTTGTTTATCTTTCGTGTCAAAGCACTTGGATTCTCTTGAACTTCTTGCAGTAACTTTTCCACTGGCATTGCTAATTAGATTGGGAAGATTGCAGCCTTACCATACACAAGCTTGAAAGGTGATTTTCTAGTGAAGAGTTTAAGAGTTATTCAGTTGGCCCAGAGTGTAAACTTCAATTGGGTGTCCCAATTCCTCTGATTTTTGGTGATGGTCTTCTTTAGCACTCTCATCACAGTTTTATTTGAGGACTCAGATAAGCCAATTCCCTGTAGATAGTAAGTAGTGGATTGGCCTACAATGATATTAAGTTTCTAACATAAGTTGTTGAATCTTTCTGATTTGAATAACTGGGCTTTGTTAGTGATGATTTTTATGGGGAAACCATAATGCAATAATATGTTCTCCTCCATGAACTTAATTACCACTAAGTATGTAGTGTTTTTAGTTGGGATAGATTCTACCCACTTGGTGAAATAATCCATGGCTGTTAATATCCACTTATGCTGGCCACTAGAAGGTGGGTTTATCTCTCCTATGAAGTCTAGTCCCCACTGCCTGAAAGGTTTGTCCACATGCATTGGGATCAGGGGAGAAGGAGAGAGTTTTTGTCGCTCAGAAAAGACTTGGCACTTCTGACAAGACCTAAAATGTAAATGCACATTTACTAATAGTGTAGGCCAATAGAATCCTGCCTTGAGGATTTTGTGATCTATGGTCTTCCAGCTGAAGTGACCTCCACAAATTCCCCCATGAAATTATTCAATCACTTTATGAGTTTCACCCTCCACTAATCATAACAGTAAAACTCCCACCGGGTCCTTCCAATAGAGTTGACCATTAGATATGATATACTTTTGAGCTTGCAGTCTCAAGGTGCTATACTTAGATTTATCTACCCTTAGTGGGCACCTCATGAACAAGTGATAATGGATGATATTCCTGTACCAAGGTGATATGTTAGGTCCCTATACTACTAGTGTAAAACCTTATTGTTATTAGTGCAACCCCTTTATTGTATTATTGTGACCATATAGTCCCCATGTTTTTTTTATTATATCCCATAGAAGCCCACTATTGTTATTATTGTGCCCCAACAATATTATTGTTATGTAGGCTCTGATTGTATTGGGATTGCTTAGACTCCTATATATAGAAGTGAGGTCTCGTCATTTGTATCATCCAAGAATTGTTCATTTGTTTAATTTAAAGGATGTTTGCCCCTTGAAGAGGCTAATTTTGAAGTCATTGATCTATCTTTTCTATCTTTTTGTGAGTTGGCTCCAGAACATTTGGTATCAGAGCTTTGGATTCTAAGGTTTTGCTACTCCAAAATAGGCCATCATGGCACTTTCACTATAACGTTTTCCCTGTGACATTTCAGAAGCTTAGAGAAAACCCAATTTGAGCTGAAATCTCAATGATCCTCGGGTCTGAATTTTAGATATTTTCTCGCTATGTTTTCGAAAATATGATTTCAGGAAGTTAGTGTTTTTACAAGATCTAGAATTCCATCTCAAACAGGTTATCATGGAATTCTCGCTGTAATTTATTTTCTACAAAGTTTCAGACCTTGAAATTAAAACCCGTTTGAGCCAAAATATTGGTGAAGCTCAGGCCCAAATTTAAGATCCTGTTTCACTATATATGTGGAGATACAGTGAAAGACATTTAGGGTTTTTCAGACTCCCTAATTACATTCCAAGCAAGTGACCTTGGTAAATCATCATAAATTTCCCTTTGAGCATTAGATTGAAATTTTGATCGCAGGTGGAAATAGTGACATGTGGCAGGTCGTACAAGTTCGCTCTTCTGGACTAGTCTATAATTTGGTCATCGTAGGATATTTTGCATAACCGTTTATTGAAGAATCCAATATTGATTAAACTGGTGGCATTGGAAAGAGGATGCACAGGGCTACCGCAGGTCGTAACTTTAGACCTTGGAGATACGAAATATCATAGATACAACATATTCAAGATCGAGATCCTAAAAGCAATAAAACTAATGACTCAAATCAAGAAAATAAAAACACCTAGTAAGAAAGATTGGATGGATGATTTGAATAATGCGATCAAAGATAAGATAAATAGTTTTATATGTTCCATGGAAGAAGATTTGAAGAAATGCATGGAAGATTTGAAGAAATACATGGATGGTTTGAAGGAAGGTGGGACAAATATGCTACAAGAAATGCCTCCTAATGAAGAAAAGGTAGTAGAGGAAACTCATGATGTGAAATAAATAAATGTTAATCATGATTTCATAGGATCTAACACTAGATTGATGACCCACCATATTCCAAAGATCTATATGAGTAAGTTTGATGGCTAGGATCCCGTATCATGGATATTACAGATGGAGAAATATTTTGATCTACATGATGTGCAACTGTTACAAAATTTATGTATTGCATCTTTATATATAGAACCGAATCAATTTTTATGGTATACGGGGCTTGTTCTTGTAAACCACTTGTCACTTGGTCAATTTTCACAGAGGAAATGATAGCACCTTATGAGGATAGAAAGAGAAACACATTCTTTAGCCAATTGATAAATCTCAAACAAAAGGGTTCAATGGAAAAGCACATTGAGGACATCCAAAAATTGAATATAAGGGTAAATGATATTCTAGAGAAATAGAGGATTGATGTCTTCATAGTGACTTTAAAGGATAACATTCAACATGAGGCTTGTCTTTGGGAACCTAATTCATTGGAGAAGGCCTTCAGGTTGGCAAGAAAATGGAAAGCAAAATTATGGCAACAAGGAAGCCTACCCCTCATAACTATAAAGATGGAAGTTTTGATGCCCCTAGCCTTCCAAAACCTACAAGGTCAACACCACAACAACTAGAAGAAAAAAGAGCAAAAGGGATTTGTTAAGGTTGTGATAGAAAATACACTAAATGTCATAATTGTGTTGAGAAGAAATTATTTTACATAGATTGTGAAGAGGAGGAAGAAAATGAACAAGAAACGTCAAAAGAAGAGGATATACACCAGGAAAAACCCTAGAGAAAGAAGAAATGAATCTGACCATATCTTGTAATGGATTGACCAGAATTACCAGTCATCAAACTATCAAAATAGAAGGACATATCAAGAAGAAAAAGGTAATAGTGTTGACTGATTCTAGCGGTACCCATAATTTGATTCATTGTAAGATAGCTAAGGAATTGAATTGCTTCCTATATCTAGTACCAAAGTTTCAAGTGACGGTTGCAATTGGAGGAACCATAAATTTCTCTGGAAAGTGCCATAATATCAAGCTATCCATGGGAGAATATGTATTGAAAAGGCAAATCCTTTCCATTCCAATGGGTGGTGCTAATGTTGTAATAGGAGTCCAATGACTACAATCCTTGGGTACAATAGATTTTAATTTTCAATAACTTTTCATGAAATTTATTTCAAAAGGAAAGGAATTTGAATTAAGGAGTATTTCATGGAAACTGGGAAATATAATCAGCTCTAACAGAATGATAAATCTTCTAAAGAAAGAACAAGGAGGTGTAATTGCACAATTATGTTCGCTAGAGGTTCCCACATCGAAATCATCTATTTCTCCATATCTCCAAAATGTCTTGGACAATCCTTCCAAGGTATTTGAGACTCTCAAAGGCCTCCCACCTATTGGTGATCATGATCATGCTATTCATTTGATTCAAGGAAGTGTTCATCCAAACATCAGAGCTTACCTAATGTGAAGACACTTAAAGGTAAAAACATATCACAATAGTCTTAAATACTTTTTATAAAAAAGATTATCTTTATAAGGACGGACAAAACGGGTCAAAAAGATGTTGGGTGATGACTTTGAAATCATCTACAAAAAATGGGAGGAAAATGTTGTTGTAGATGCACTCCTAAGAAAGGATGAGGATGTGGAAGCATTGTTTTATGTCATTTCTATTATCCAACTAGATTGGATAAATGAAGAAAAGGATGAGTGGAACAATGATGATGAAGTATGGGCACCCATTCAAAAGTTGTAGAAGATTCCAGTTCAAACAATATTTCCAAAACTTGACGAAGAAGGAAAAATCATATTGGAACTTGAAGTAGTCACAGAAACAAAAAATCGATAGCTATGAAATCGATCAATTTCAAAGTATCTCATCAAGTGGAAGAACTTACCGCTGAATATTCCACATGGGAGGATGATAATTTTATACAGGAGCATCCAAAAATACTCAAGTGTTGAGGAAAACACTTTTTGAAGGAGAGGGGCATGTTAGGTCCCTATACTACAAGTGTAAACCCTTATTGTTATTAGTGCAGCCCACTTATTGTATTATTGTGCCCATATAGTCCCCATGTTGTTATTATGGTACCCCATAGAAGCCCACTATTGTTATTATTGTGCCCATACACTATTATTGTTATGTAGGCTCTGATTGTATTGGGACCGCTTAGACTTCTATATATAGAAATGAGGTCTGTAGGGCAACACCATACATTAACTCCTTAAGGAAGGAGAGCACTCCACAAGCCATATTCTTGTTCATACAATAATTCCTTGACTTCCCTAAATGGGGAGTCTCTAGTCTCTACATAGGCTGCATACATACAATACCATGGGTCATTACCATGGTTCCCACAATACCATCTATCTAATACCATGGGCCCATTATATTATTACTAACTACTTGTGGTCCCTTACATGATACGAGTTAACCACCTTATTTATTACTATGGCCCATCCCATTATTACATTATTCCCTTGGGTACTTCCCTTTGTACCCCCATATTGTCCCCCCCAGGTATACTACATTTGTATCATCCAAGAATTGTTCATTTGTGTAATGTAAAGGAGGTTTCCCCCTCGAAGAGGCTGATTTTGAAGTCGTTGATCTATCGTTTCTATCTTTTTGTCAGATGGTTTCATAACATGACCCCTCATATTTAGCACACAACTTTTGTTGTGATGTTTTAACCTCATTCTTCTGAAAAAATTTTCTACCTTCCTCTATTATTAGGTTCATTCCCAAAGCTTGGTAGTTAGATTTTGATAAAATATTGGCCAACCCCTGACCCTTTATGAGCTTAGTGAGTTATGTGCAACTCATATTCTTGTATCTTTGCTATCCACCTACCCTTATTTCTTTCACTGTCTTCTTGTACAAGAATTTCCTTGAGCATTTTCATTGGGATGAATGAGGTGATTTCTGACTGTACACGTGGCACTTCATAAAATTTCTATCTACTGAACAATTCTATAATCAAGTCATCATGGGATATCAGGCATAACTCTTCCTTGAAGAATACAATCTTGATTAGATCTGTGGGGTTGTAAATAGGACTAAAAGGGCTACCAAAGGAAAAAAGTTCAAACCTTGGAGATCCAAAATGACATAGATATAATAGATTCAATATTGAGCTCCTATAAGGCAAGAAAAATTATGCATTCAAGGATCACTGTAGTAAGTACCACTCATCAATAGTTAAGGGTAAGTCTGCTATAGCAAGGTATGTATGTTTAGTGTTTGCATTTGAATTTTGAGTATCATCTTTGACATATGTGTTTGTAGGACAATGTAGGTATACTTTTTTGTATTTGCTTGGGTATTGCTTATTATTGCATGTGAAGGAAGGATGACACTTTAAAACAACTCAGATGCATACTAGAAGGAAATTCAATGCCAAAGGACCATTACATGAAGCAACCACAACAATATCTCAATAGCTTCAAGTGATCCAAGAAGTAATGTCCAGTCAAGTGTTAGGTATTGTCAAAAATCCAGTGTTGTAAAGAGTCATCATTGAAAGAGTCATTATTGTAAAAGAGTCAATCTGCCTAGTGTTAAAGAGGCATTGTTGGGAGGTATAGGAGCCATTGTAGGGATGACATCATTTTTGGGTTGCACATCATAGTGTGATTAGGTGTTCGGTCAAGTATAAGAAAATCATTATAAATCATATTGTATCGTGGATCATTGTCCACGATATGAGAGTCCACACTCTTGTCTCACTTCTGATCATTATAGGGTGGCAAGGAGGTGTTAGGCAGGTGCATGAATTTGCCTATAGGTTGGAGCCCATAAATACTTTAGGGTGGTAGGATGTTCTAGGATTTTGGGGCATCCATTCAGTTCACTATTGAAGAAACTAGGGCATTGGGGAGTCCTTCTAGTGGGAGATGGAGAAGAATGATTTTCTAGAATTCCAAGAAGTTGTAACTTCCATTTCAGTTGGGGCTAAGGATTAAAGAATTTATTAGAAAAGTGTTGGGTGGTTTTTCACTTGGAGGGGGTTTTCTACCTAATATTCTTTTGCCTATTGTGTTATTTTGTTTACTATTGTTACTGGATAAACATTAATAATAATTGAATATTAATTAATTCTCTGAAAATATTTAAAACTGCTAATTGCTAAGGAATATTAATTTACCCCACCTGTCATTATTTCCAATAGAAATTAGAACTAAAATAATTAAACAAACCCTAAACTAAGCCTCATCATTCTTTACTACGTGAAACACATTACTTTTAACAACGAATAAGGCGAGTGAGTTATCTATACATGCCAACTATTAAAAATATGCAATTGCGGTCAAATTCCACTTTGGATAGCTCACTTTATGGAGATAATGATTGCATTGGATTCCTCTTTTTGACAAGACAAAAATCAACCTAAAGATCACTCAAATCGAATAAGGGAAGGTGTATTTATTAATAAAAAACCACATGTACGAATTTGATAAGGTTGGCCCTAAAGCAAAGTAGACCCTCATGGAAGGCTATAAATACAAGTGACCTCTAACTCATTTGGACATAAGCATGAGAAACTCTTATATTTTGGCTTTTGGCTCACGCAGGTTTGAGGTTCGTCTATGGAAAAATGAGTTCACTCAAAGGAGAAATTGCAGGGGTGTAAAGCTCACATTTTAGATCTAGGGTTTTGGTCCACAGTCACAGGCACAACATAGGATGGATATGACCATATTTGCTAGCATAGAAGCTCATCTGTGTGAATGGATCCTTATAGTCACATGGAAAACTCTCCAACCATGCGAATGGGAGTGGTATTTGATTGGGAAAGAATATTAAACATAGTTGGGACCGAGATATTTTCATATGTTGAGATAGTATATATGTACGAGACAAGCCTAGGCTTTTGGTTGGTACCTCCTTAAGAGCGAGGATGAATGTGGTACCCTTTTATGATTTATGTGATTATTTATGTTCTAACATGATATTTGATTTAATGACCACCATGAATAGGAGACAACTATTATTGCTACATGATGATTAATTTGATATTAGATATGAGTATGATGAGAGCATCATTGGTTGAGGACATTGAGCTAACTCTTCCTCCCACGTTTGAACTCGCAGGGTGTGGAATTGATATAGAGGGCTCCTGGGATTGAGGGAACTCTATACAATAGGGTATCACCCCTATCTATTACCCATAGGGCTACTCCCCTATCTTCATAGGGTCAGAGATGTTGCTCCCTTATTTAGTCTATGTAGAGTATACCCTAGTTGGCATTATACCGAAAAGAAGGGATTGTTGGTAATACCACTCCTCGTTTGGCCAAAAGGTTGATAGTGTACTTGTGGTGTAAAACCAAAGTCGGTTATGTTGCAAGTGTTGTACCACATAACTTCTTCAAGTCATAGATGGGAAGATTGACAGATAATAGGATTGGGTTGAAATTTTCTCTCCTATGTAGTTTTGGGTGGCGATTGAGCTCCCTGCTGAGATTCCCTGATTTAGCTCCCCCATGTACTCCCCGATGTAGTTCCAGGTTGAGATGTACTCTCTGATCGTATGCTCTTTGATGATGATACGTATCACAAATTTAGATCTCCACATAAATTCTTGGTAATAGCCTGCTGGGAGAGATTCCAGGTAGTAGCCTGATAGAGTGAGGGTGGTAGACTTAGCTCCCCTTCGATGGTAAAATTATTCTTATTTTAGATTTGAGAATGTTTGGCACATTAGTGGAGATAATGGAGAGATAAGAAGGAATAAGCAAGAGATGAATCGAGATGAACATTGATGATTCGAGATGATTAGATACATAAGATGGGACACATGATGACTATATGAGATATTAATCAATGGTCAGATATTGTTAGGTTGAATTCTCCCTAGTTGAGGGGAAGTGTTAAAAATATGTAATTCTGGTAAAAATCCACTTTGGATAGCTCACTTGATGGAGATAATGATTGCATTGAATTCCTCTTGTTGAAAGGACCAAAATAGACATAAATATCACTCAAATCAGACAAGGGAAGGTGTATTTATGAATAAACACCCACATCTGCATATTTGATAAGGTCGGTCCTAAAGAAAATTGGGCCCTCTTGGAAGGTGATAAATACAACTGACCTCTACCTCATTTGGACACAATCATGAGACATGCTTCTATCTTGGTTTTTGGCTCACACAGGTCTGAGGATCATGATGAGATTCATCATTGGGTAACTATATGGACCTTAATTCACCTCCTAACTTAGCCAAGTAAACTCTTCTCACAATATATTACATATTTTGATTATATTTTGTTTAATGAGATGAGTCAAAGTGAGATATTATGCCTAGTGGACTAATGTGCATTGAATGTAGGTTTGTGAGAGAAAATTAGGGAATTTTGGCTAGATTAAGGGTTGAACTCGAATGAGACAAGGAAGAGAGATTTCAGGAGGTAAATCATCCTCATTTATTCCTCCCTCATTTGAATATTCCTTCATCAATCACACTAGCTCGGAGTACAAGAAACCAAGTCATGGAGATCAAAAGGAAGTCGAGAAAGTGATAGTTAAAGAGCTAGTTTATCTCTAGCTTGGGAGTCGAGCCTCCCTAGATTTAAGGAAGTCATTGAAGACTTCAGTTGTATAAATAAAGAGGCCTAGAGCCTCATTAGGATTCCAATTTTTGTTGTAAAAACACTAGTCATTTTCGAGTTCAAGACTTGTGGAAGACATTGCTATGTAATTTTCTATTTTGATAATGAGAATAAAAATTTCCTTGATTCAACATTGATTTAACTCAGAGGGCTAAAGCTCTTGGGTTAGGGCCAAACCCTATCAGAAAAGTCTCCTCTTTTTGTATTTGTATGACTATATTGATTTCATAGATTCATGGTTGAATTATCTTTAAAAGTATTTCATTGCAAGTAGTATAGATTTGATTAGTTTGCTTATTAGTTTTCTTCAATTTTTTCTTTACTTTAGCAATAGTTTAGAAGAGATAAAGGGACCTCAAGAAGTTATCAATAGGCATTTTGGCCTCACTTATTCCTTTAAGGATCATGATTTGAGGAAAGAACTCCCATGCAGCCCCAAAAAGACAGAATTCTAGGAATTTAGGGTTTTCTATACTTAGGCCAATATTTGATCAGTTTTCAAGAATGGGATTTAGTTATCATTTCTTGCACCTTAAGTATTACATTAGATCTTATCAATGATTCCGTCATATTCTACAAGTTTTCTTCATGCATGAAGTAGAGAGTTAGCTCATTAAACTCTGTTTTCCTATATCATTGAAATTCTTCTTGTTTACATGATTTTTGGGTAAATGTCAATGTTTGATGTAGCGCAGGTGTTTCATAAGTGTAGAGAGATCTGAGAATCACCAACCTCCTTTCAAATTCATCCATCTTCCAACTTTGTTTTTAGTTCTAGAGTGATCCTAGGCATTTCCTTGCCTCATTCCATCCACCAACCACCTTCCCTAAGCTTTTCATCAGCTTCAACACCCATCCTTTTTCTCTCGGCTATATCATGTAGAAATACAAGGAATCCTGTAGGTTTTTAGGACATCCTATATGTTTTCCTGTAGTGGCCTATTTTGAGGCCGAATTGAGGGAGAAGCCTCTAGGAAGCTAGAAAAGGTCACCTAATAGAGTCCCCAACCTTATAAACTTTCATCAACATCCCTAATCCACCTTCCACATCACCAAAAGAGATTAGCTTCCACACTTTTCCATACAAAAAATACAAAAAGAAAAACAGATTTGTTTTAGTCATTTACATGCACACTAGTAGAATGTTTGATGTTTTGAATTTACATTCTTAGGGGAGTAGAATTGCATACATTTTAACTTAGCCTTATTTTTGAAGCATAGTCTCTTAGCAATTATTTAGAAAATGGTGTTTTTTTAGCATTTGATTTCAGTCTTGTTCCTTACTGTAGTAGACAAGCTTTCTCTTAGAGTAGATTTCTCTTTCTCTCATGAGTAATCAAGCTTCTTCTGAATCCATAGAAGTCTGGCTTGAAAAACCCTAGTGGTCTATCGCCAGTTGAGTAGTGACAAAGAGCAGACCCATCACTTTTACTTGTATATATAGCATTGTCACCTCCAAGTTTGTATGAACCCCAGGTTGATAAAGTAAAGTTGGTAGCCCCAATAGTTGTACATTCTTGCTACAATACTGGTGCTCGTCACTTTTTGGCGTCATTGTTGGGGAGGTGTCTGAGTAATATGTGATTATTGCTTTCTTTCTTCCATTTCTTGTTTCTAATATTCTACTATTAGTTTCATTTCTGCAAGAGTAATTTAGTTTTCTTTCTTTTCCATTCTACATTCTTTTCTTTCCTTATGCAAGTAAGATTTAATTCAAGTAGTCAGTTTTCATTCAATCAGTTAGCTTTCATTCAATCTACAATTAGTTTCAAAGTTTGAGAAAAAACACAAAACAAAAATAAAAACACTTCTTTCATGCCTCGTAGGAATAGGGATAACTTAGGGAATTCTTTGTCAGATACTCCCATCGCTTCAAATGGACAACCTTCCATCTTCTTTAGTGGCTATGAATTGGAGGAACCCTTAGGTGAGAAACCAGAAACATTTGAAGAGCCTATAGGGGGAGAAGAATAAGAAGAACCCATTCTTACTGACCCAGTGGCTGAAAATAGAAATGAGGGAGGAAATAGAGAAAGAGTTGAGGGTGCCTTCTCCATTAGGGAAACAAATGGGGATACTATGATGAAGAATATAAGCCAGTTTTCCCTTCCTCATTTCCATGGCCTGACCTCATAAGATCCAGACACTTTCTTGTTTGAGTTGGTTTTCATATGTGGAACCTATGACTACACAAATGATGAGGAGAAGTTGAAATTATTCCCATCCATTCTCAAGGATGCAACTTTGCACTGGTTCATGAGTTTACCTGGGGATAACATCACAAATTGGGCTCAAATGAAGCAAGTCTTCAACAACAAGTATCAAGACTACTGCAGGTCTAAAGACACTAAAGAGGAGATTTTTAGGATGACCTTAGGGCATGATGAATCCTTAGAGGATTACGAAGAAAGATTCTAGCTTAACTACAAAAGGACCAGCTGCACACTTGACCCTGAGCCACTAAAGCTAGTCCTACTTAGAGGGGTAAGGAAAGACTTTCTAGATACCCTAAACTCATTATCAGGAGGCGACATCTACCAATTACCCTATGAGGATATCAAGACTATCTTTAGAAACCATTCTAGGGCAGCTTGGCAAAAGGGTAGGGGTAGTCAGCCTATGGTCATTCCATCATCTTCCAATACATCCATCAAGGTGATGAGCACTAATATTGCAGCAAGGATGTTGCAACTCCTGGGCTACCAGCTTTACTTATCAACCCAATGTTCGTACAAACTTGGAGGTGATAGTGCTATATGCACAAGTAAAAGTGAGCATCCTGCCTATTGTCATTGTTCATCTAGTGAGAGACCCCAAGGGTTCCAAGCCAGACTTTTATAGAGTCAGAAGAAGCTTGATTCTTTGATGGAAGAAGAGAAAATTTATTCTAAGAGAGCTACTCTATTGCAGTAATGAGGAAAAAAACAACATGTAATGCTAAATCACACCATATCCTAATTGACCATTTAAATAGCTATGCTAAGCATAATTGCTAAACCAACACTAACCTAATGCTGTTATATAAGTTACATAAGTAAAAAGCATCAAACCATACTAATGTGTGAGTAAAAAAACTAAACTAAATATTTTTTCACTTTTTTGGTTTTCTTTTGTAAAATCAAGCATGAAATTTAATTGTTCTTGTGGATGTGACAGGTGGATGGAAGGTGGTGGTTGGGCATGGAATCCCCCCAAGGCATGTTTTGGGGCTTAAAGCCAAAGTTTTGACTAAGTCTATTGTAAAGACTCCGTGATTTGTGGGCGCAGAGCGTAAAGTCATAATAGAGTTATAAGGTTGTTCGCCCTTGTTTTTGTAAAGTAATGTCGGTTTGAAAGATCTACCCATGGTTTACGAACCATGGGATTGTATAAATAGAGCGAGGCTCTAGGTGTAAAGGGAGATCATTGAAGGATGGATTAATGAATCTAAGGAGTCAATGAAGCATTGAGTCGAAGTCTAAGTTGTGTCTTTGGGTCGTACAGTAGGAGAAGGATCTGTAGCTGAGTGTGCAGAGGCCTAGTAGTCTGCAGCTGAGTCCACAGACCCTTGCAGTTGAGTGCACAGGGCAGGTTGAGTCTGTAACCAGTTGATAGAATTAATAAAGAAGAAGTTTTACCAAATTTATGTGTATATTTTCTTGTTTTATTCATTAAGGTATATTGGGTATGAATTGCAAGTTTATTGTCTATTTACTGCGCGAACTTATATGAATATTCTAAACAAGTAAATATAATATAAGGTATTTGTTTACATGAAGATAAATAACTATCATAAGAAGATAATTAAGATCCATAGTGCGACTTGGTGAAACAATGTAGATTGCTACCCAGCAGTGCAAAAGCCCCATAGCCCCTGGTTAGGGCTATGCGAAGTCAAGTATAACAAGGGCGCAAAGGCCTCGCAAGTCAAGAAAGTATGCTAGGTGACCTGTGCGAAGGTACTCACGGTTGGACCAAACCGATCCTTCAGACACCTCAAGGGTGCAGACACCTGGTTCCATCAACCCCCCATACTGCTTCGGCTGAGACTTTAGTCCACACTCCGTGGACTGTTGCCGAAAGGGCCAACAGTATAGGGATTTGTTTGGCTTTCTAACTCCGAACCTGGGTCAGGCCCCAACAAGTCAACAAATGGTTTCGTTGCTAGGACTAGAATCTGCATAGAGGTGTCTAATTTCATACCACTGGAATCTAACTAAGAAAGAAATTGAAGACTGGTTGGATAGGAAGATTCACAAGTTCGTAGTGCAGGAGAATAGGAATCTTCTTCTATCAAAGGAAAGGTGGTTAGACTGCTACCTGTACATGGAAATCCATGAAATTTTCTTCACGTCTTTCACTACTGAGTTGTATGAGTGGATCATGAAGCTATCAGGTAGCCAAGGATGGTGAAGACTCGATAATCCATTGTGTGGAGTCTAGAATTGGTGTGTAGATTGGAACCATTGGAGGATAAGATCACGTGCATTGTTGATCACTGGCTTGATCGGATTATAGGAGGATTTATTATTGAGTTTGCGGTAGATACTTTAGTCAACTAGAGCAAGGCAGAATCACACTTTCTCAAAGAACCATGTGGTTAGTACGTTAAGTCTTTAAACACCTGGACTAAAATGCTATTGTGTGAAAAGCAGATTATGTGAATACATTGACGTTCGGGGTGATGCGAAGTGGAATAATTTACAAAAATGAAGGAAGTGCAGAACTAGAAACTAGCCCCTTGATTTCACCTCTGCGAGGGGGAAAGGAAGATGTCGTGAAGCTCTTACCAATAAGTGCAATCAATTTTATAAGGCAAAGGATTCTGCATATACCACCCCCACCCACACCACCACCACTGTCAGTGCCTTCACCCCCATCTTCACCCATACCACCTCCGCCACCACCATGAGTCGATATGACAAGCACGATAAAGTTGCCAGTATTCAAGGGAATAGGAAATGAAGATCCAGACCAGTTTTGGTTCGTGATAAGGGATGTATGGGAAGCACGGGGAGTTATAGATGATAATATAAAGAAAGTGATGCTAGTCAGCACTCTCCAGGATAGTGCACTGACCTAGTCTATTAAATATTCTAATGACAATCTGAATGTGGGGGTCACATATTTCCAAATTGCGTTGAAAAAAATAATTTAATAGGCCAAAGTCAAAGGCACAATGGACGGTTGGGTTCAAGGAGATCAGAATGCTACCAAGTGAGACTCCTTGCGAGTTGGATCAAAGAGTGAAGTGCACAATTCGCTAAGCAAATATGACTTTGATAGATAAACAGCATTGCAAATGGTTTGTATCATCTCTAATGCCACATTTAAGGAATGAGTTATCACAACAGAGGTTAACGACTCAAGCAGAGGCCTTGGAGATCATGATGAGACTGCATGAGACCCCGATACAGGATCCAAACCTAGGAGTTCAGTAGATCCATGCACATTTGAAAAACTTATGCCTTAAGATGCAGAGTTGGAAATAGGATAAGATAACTCGCCCGGAGGTGCGAAAGGAGGTATGGTGTGTTAGATGTAAGGGTTAGGGTCATGACAAGGACCGTTGCCTAATGTTTTCAAATTATCTCATGAGAGGAGGGCCAATGTCATTAAGGCCGGAGGCACAAGCAAGACCTAGCACGGTGCCTACTTTGTGGTGCACGATTTGTCAAATAGGGGGAAAGCATATTACTAACGACTGCCATATGTTGCATAACTACACTCAGAATTCATAATAGTTGTTTTGTAATTGTTGGCTTGTATGGGCCTGACCTAGGATCAGAGGTGATTTAGCCAAGCAAATCTTGGTACTACTGGCCCTTTCGGAAATAGTCTGCAGAGTGCGGACTGAGGTCTCACCCGAAGTAGTATGGGAAGGTGCTAGAACTAGCTTTTCGTACCCTGGTGATGTCTGATGAGCTTCTGGCGATTTGTGGTTTGACCCTGCACACGTCACTACACGCACCTATTAGTCCCTCGCAACTTATGATGTTGCTTCCATGTAGCCCTGCTCGGGGTGCGACCCGTATTATACCCAAGTTCCTTGCTATTTAATATTTTATTACCTGATTACTCACCTTATTTGTGTAAGACTAGTGATAATTAACAGCATATCTAGTAATCATATATGTGTGTGTGATAAAAGAACTAATATAAATGTAAAGAAGGCTATACACAAGCAGATGCATAGAAATTGGAACCAACTTCTCCTTATTATTGTTCGTTCAAGATTACAGAATTGACACCACCCTATGCACTCAACTACAAACTCTACTAGGCCTCTGCGCACTCAGCTGCAGAGCCTCTTCCTACTACTACGACACAATATACTTAGAATCTTACACTATGCTCAAACCATTCGTATTCATCTATCTCTCTAATTCGTTATCTTTACAACTTAGAGGTTCGCTCTATTTATACAATCTCATGGTCTGCAGACCATGCGTATGCCAACATGATATTACATTACATAGCAATACTTAGGGCGGAAAACCCTATGACTCAACCTATACTTCGCACTCCATGCCTGCACTTCATGGAGTCTTACAATACATTTGACCAAAACTTGGGCTTTGAGCCACAAAACATGCTGTGGGGGGATTTCATGCCTAACAGGCCCCCAACACAATCATTGTGACTCATCCCGAGTCACTCTATTCGTGCGGAAATCTTCGCATAGAGCCCCTCCAACTAGTCCTGTACTGCTTAGAGGTTCACTGCACACTAAGTTGTTGCTTGTTATACCTGTTGCATTCTTGCTTCTGAATCATCCATGTCTGAATTGTGTCCTTACCTTGTTACCAACATCTGTTGCATGTCTTTATAGTCCCGTGCCCTTGTCTGGCTTCCCGGGTCGTGAAGACTGTGCTTCAGCCAGTTAGTCAGAGAAACGACCCCCCTATGTAAGGTTTCAAGCGATTGTCATTTACTTTACCTGGGAAGGGTTCTCCATTTAGTTTGACTAGCTAGACTGCGCCTCCGTCTGTCACTTCCTTAACCACATATGGTCCCAGCCAGTGCATTTTGAATTTTCTCGGAAAATTTTCAAACTTGCTATCATACAACAACACTAAGTCATTTACCTTGAAGGTACACAACTTTATATGATGGTCACGCTAGGCCTTTTCTCGTTGCTTTTGTACCTACTGATGAAATCCATCCATAAACCATTCTTCACTGAGTTCTTCTAATTGTGTGAGCCTTTCTTCCAGAGCTTCATGGTCCATCATGCCTATGAGCGCTACTATTTGTAGACTAGGTACAATGTATTCCATCATCATGATAGCTTATGTGGCATAGACTAGCCAGAAAGGTGTCTATCCTATGACTTTCTTGCACGTTTCCCTGTATGCCCATAATACGATAGGTACGCAAAGCTCCGAGTCATTTTGCTATGTGTTACATACTTTGGTTAGTGCAGTCTCCAATATTTTGTTGAATGCCTCTACTATCTGATTGGCTTGTGGGAAATACGATGTAATTTTATCATGATACACCTAGAACTCTTCGGTGAGCATACTAATGGTTTCATTTAGGAAATGTGTTCCGCAATTGCTCATCAAGATTTTTGGATAGCCAAATCATGTCAACACATTTTCTAACAAAAACTTCATAGTCATAGTAGTTTTGCAGTCTTTGACCAGCTGTGCTTTTGCCCATCATGTTAGGTACTCCGTCGTGTTGATGATGTAGTGCACACTCATCCTCCCTGAGGTTTATTCAGGCCCACAAAGTCAATTGCCCATTTTCCAAATGGTTGTAGTGTCATTTGTGGATTTAGCGGCATCTCGTCCCTTCATGATGGTATTCCAGTCCTTTGACATATATTGCAAGCCTTACAGTGCGCTTTTGAATCCTGGTGCAGGGCCACCATAAGCCTACGCAAAGAATCTTTTGTGTGGTCATGCGTCCTACATCAGGTAGTCCCTCCTCCAAATTCATAGGTTCCTCGCCCGTCTCAATTCGTGACAAGTGATCTAGTCCTGCGTTTAGGCATCCCGGCTTGTCTATGACCTCAAAATCATATTCTTGAAACATTAAGAGCCATCTGCATATGCACGCCCCAACACAGGCTTGTTCACCAGGTATTTCAACACAAAATGGTCGATGTACATCTTGAAATGTTCCCCAAGTAAATAGTGTTGGTATTTTTGGAGCGCGTACACCATTGCAAACCCCTTGCACTTAGTGGTGGAATAGTTACTTTCTGCTTTGGACAATCTCCGACTTGCAAATGTGATCGGGTGATCCACACCTTTTGCGCCCTCCTGTGTGAGTACATCTCCCAACGCAATACATGACACATTGACATGTACATGAAATTCCACATCCCATTTTGGGAAGACCAGCATTGGAGCAAAGGCCAGTCTCCCCTTCAGGACATCCAAACTCCTCATGCAATCATCATTCCAACAATATGTAACATCCTTTTTCAATATCTTTTCCATCAACGCTATTATTTGGGCATAATTTTTTATGAATTTCCTATAGTATCCAGTGTGTCCCAAAGTAGTGCGCAGTTGTTTAACACTTCGCGGTGCTTCCAAATTTATAATAATAGAAATCTTCACAGGGTCTATCATCAGTCCTTTTTTTAGACCACATGTCCTAGCAAGTTTCCAAAGGGAATGAGGTATGTGCACTTCTTCAGGTTCAGTGAAATCTGGTGTCAGCGGCAAGTATCCAACATCAAGTGTAAGCTCACTACATGGTGCTTAACTAATACAGAGACAGTCCAATCATCCAGATAGACCTCCAAGAACTTGTGGATGTATTCTTTGAACGTGGCCACAATGATGTGCGAAAATATAGTTGTCGCGTTCTTTAGTCCAAACGGCATAACAGTTATTGAAAACAACCCCATTCTGTTGTGAACATCATTTTTCTCTTATCTTCTGGCACGATCTTGATCTGATGGTACCCTGAGAACCCATCCATGAGCAATTATGCTTCCTAACTGCCAACATTCTCTAGTACTTCATCTGTGAATGGTGTTGGGAATGGATCATGTAGAAAAGCGTCGTTCAAGATTCTGAGGTCCACACATATTATTATTTGGCCCTTCTTTTTTTTCTCCTGTACTACCATAGGACTCACCCAGTCGGATTCTTCCACTAGTTCAATAATTCCAGCTGTGACCTTTTCTTTATACATTGGGTTCAAGCAGTAAGTTCATTGCTTAACTGGCTTCATGTCAGGTTTCAAGATGATCTTCATCATCCCTAAGTCGCCAACGATCCATTTTACATCTGTAATTTTGGTTGGGAACAAGACTTGGTATTCCTGGAGTAACTTAGCGACCTTATCCAATGTGGCATCGTCCTAATAGTCTCCAAGCATTGCATACTTCGACTCTGACTCCATTCCATTGTTAACATGATTTGTCTTTAGTGGCGCTGTGATTTCGAGGTATTCAAGTGATGGTCCTTGAATCTTGTGACAACCTTCCATTTCTGAAATGTTAACATTTTGTGGGTCCTAATTATCCTCCTCAACATTTACGTTATAACACTCTAGGGCGCAACTCAACTATGTTATCAATTCTGGATGAAGCACTTCCATTGGCTCCTAGGGTATTTTGAATATAGTTGCTTTTACTGCTTGTAGTGCATCATCAACAGTATCTAACCAATGATCTTCAAATGTGAATGTTAACAGAAATCCCTCACATAAGACATCCCATTCGTTCGTACCATGGCGGAGCTTCGTCTCAGTATACCAATTCATGGGTATGACATCCAGGGTATGATAGAATAAATGTACCCATTTAGGTTGTGGCTCTTCCCTGTAGAACTCGATCCATTTTGTGAGGTGTGTGCATGGATCATCTCATCCATCATATTTGTCTACTAGCCATATCTACGGTTTCCCAAATCATAGGCACATCATTCTTCTGCATCTGTGCCAGTTATCAAAACTTCCCTGTTGTGTACCCCACCATCATGTGGGTGTTGCGCGTAGTGCCCACTTCAGCACATCAAATCGTTGCTGTTCTAGTATTGTGCTTTCAAATTTGCTCAGGAATTCATCCACCGCTATCAACCCATCATATTTCAGTAGATCCCTTGCTTTTCTTGTCACGCAGTGCAGTGATCTAACCATCATGTTACAATTAAGAGTTGTTACTTCGTATAGTTGATTCTACCATCACTCTATCTCTTCATCTGAATCTGAAGTGCAAGAGCTTTCGTGCTCCCATGAAATCCTTCCATATGCAATCAAATTCACCCAATCCTCTTCTTATGTGGTTATATTTTAAATAAAATCGAGATTGTCATCCCTATCATCGTCATGCATCGTCTCAGCCTTCAGTTGGATCTAGCAGTACTACTATGTGTAGTGACTTTTTCTCAAAGACCATTTTACGCTTCTTCAGATTTATGGCTCCATTCATATCGGTGGCCCAATCTATTCCTAGTAGTGTGGGATAGGGATTACTATCATCGAAAATCTTTATCACTTCAAAATCTACTTACGTGCTCACACTTTCAATATCTACTATTACCCCTTTCAGTCTTCCCATGGGCAAGAGATTCTGTTGGTTTTCCATTTGTGTCTAAATAGGAGACCACTGTAGTGTGAGTCTGCCCATGTGTTCCCATGTTTGTTTTGGTAGTACATTTGTGTCTGATCCCACATCCATGATTACCTGATCCATTTCATACTCGCTGATTTGCGTAGTCAACCTCATTTCCCTTCTTGTGCGCAAAGCATGCTTTCCAAGTTTCCAGACCACATGTGGTTCTCCTGACCCCGTGCACCTAGTCACAAGTTCCTATAGTCCTTTTACTGCCTTGTTATCACGTAGCAGTTTCATGCATGTATCCAGAAAGGTATTGAGCATTGAAGGATCCATTCCTGGTTCTAATTGATCCTTACTACTTGAAGTGGAGGCCTCCATGAAGCTCTTCTTAGCTTCCATGAATGTCTCCTTCAAGCATTCTAAATTAAATTTGGGTTCCTTTAGGAGCCTTGAGAACCCACACACTTTCTTCTGGATGCTTCCCTTTATCATCGACAATGGTCACACCATTCCTAAGCATCATGTTTACATTTAGGTCTTCTTCGTGCGGTTCAGACCTCATCATTTGCAAATTCTAAGTTAGAGGGGGCTGAAGTACCCCTTTTTTGCGCAGTCTTGCTATTAGTGTAGGGTAGTCTTCTACCTCATTATCAAACTATGTGCAGTACAAACATGATGTCCTCGTTGAGTTTGTACAATCGAAGGCATAGTACCCCGACCCTCCACAATTATAACAAATTAATTGTCCATGACCCCTTCCTGGGCCCATTCCATCTCGACCTCGACTACGCCCCTAAAATCTAGTGCACTCCATTCCCACATTCAGGTCAACGACTCGCATTTTGGTCTGCACTCTATAGGTAGGAGTCTAATCCATCATTAGTTTGTAGCTTTTGTAGGTGCACTCATCATGGCTTACTAACCTATAGAAATTACAAAACAATTGTTGGGATGTCTACGTATATTTCTGCAACAAATGACAATTATCCATAGTGTGTTTTCCTCTTATCTGACAGATTGTGCACCATAATGCCGATGCTGCGCTCAGTCCTATGTGTGCCTAAGTCTGAATGGAATCATCCCTCCTCCTACAAAGTAATTCGGGAACATTGGATAGTGGTCCCTGTCATGCCCCTGGCCTTTACATTTTATGCACCATACCTTCTCACGCACCTCTAACTGAGGTGTCCTGTTCTATTTCAAATTATGCATTTCTAGACATACATTTTCTAGTTTCGTGTGGAGTTGTTGGACTCCATGACCTGGGTCTTCTATAGGGGTCTCATGTAATCTCATCACAATCTCCAAAGCTTCAAGTTGGGTGGAAACTTTTTGCTATGACAGCGTCGTCCTTAAGTGCGGTGTTAGTGATGCTACAAACAAGGCATAGTGTTGTCCATCCATCAACATCATGTTGGCTTCATGAATCATACCCTTTAGTCTTTTGTCCAGATCCCAGGGGGTCTTGGCTGGGAGAATCGTGATATCGTTAAACCCGATGATTGATTGTGTTTCCAGCTTTGGCATGCAAAATTCCCTACTGAGCATAGCTTGGATCTCTGCGATTCCTGCATTTAAATGGTCATTAGAATGCTTGATGTACCATGTTAATGCACAATCCTATAATGCACTTACTAGTGTAGCCTTCTTGATATTGTCATCCACGACCCCTTATGCTTCCCATACTACTCTTACCACGAACTAGAATTGGTTTCGATCTTCATTCCCTACTCGCCATACTGTACTGTAGTGGTGGCGGAGGTGGGGTGGGTGGAGATGTAGGTGAGTAGGGTGAGACAAGTGGTGGTGTAGGTGGAGGTGGTAAATGCCAAATGCGCTGCCTTATCAAACCAACCATGCTTCTTGGAGAAACTTTCGCGAGCTCCTCCTCGCTTTCCTGCAAGGGGGAAATTAAGGGACTGGTTTCCAATTCTTCACTACTTCAACTTTTGTAGATCTTCCCACTTCGCTTAGTCCCAAAAATTAATTTATTCACATAACCTACTTTTCACACAATAGCATCTTAATCCAAGTTTTCAAAGATTTAATATTCTTACCTCATGGTCCTTTGAGGAAACGTCGCTACGCCTCATTGTAGCTGACGGTCATATCTACTACAAACTTAGTGATAAATCCTCCTATAATTCAGTTGATCCAATGGTCCATAGCTCGTGCGATCTTATCTCTTGACACTTCTAGTCTATGCACTAATTACGAAGTCCACACGATTGGTTTGTCGAGCTTACACCTTCCCTCATTGTTTGCTAGCTTCCTAATCCACTCATACAACTCAAAAGGAAAGGATGCAAAGAAAATTTCATGGATTTGCGTATACAAGTAGTGCTCCATCCACTGTTCCTTAGATACTCACGGATTTCTATTTTCCTGCATCATGAACTCATGAATCTTCTTGTCCAACGACTCTTTGATTTCTTTCTTTGTGGGATTCTAGTGGCACGACATCAGACATCCCTTATGCAGATCCCGGTCCCAGCAATGGAACCATTTGTTGGCTTGTATGGGATTGACCCAGGTTCAAAGGTGATTTAGCCAAGCAAATCTGGGTACTACTATCCCTTTCGGCAACAGTCCATGGAGTGTGGATTGAGGTCTCACCTGAAGTAGTATGAGAGGTGTTGAGCCTCAAAATTACTCTTTCTCTAGCAACTCTTCTCATTCATTTTCTTTGTTTTTCCATAAGAAAGATGCATTCTCATCACTAATAACTGTTATATATTGTCTTGAGGAGGACATTTAGTGATTTAAATGTTATTCTTTTTATGTTTTGTTGTTTGAATAAATTTTTGTATATTAGCTATGGAACACAACCTATTATATAGCTAACCAGTTGTTCTGCAGCTACCTCCATTCTCTAATAGGCTCCAGGTGTCAGAAGGAGAAAATAGCCACATGGGTAGCTTTAAAATAATCATGACATGGACCCTATCCTATTCATTCAACCTAGGTCAACAAAGAAGATGGCATAAGACTACGATCAATGGATAAGTCAAACACAAAGAGACCGAGGGTAACAAGACTCTATTTCATGGTTAATTAACGCATTTCACAGTGATGGAAAGCGTTATCTGGAGCAACTACCTGAACCCATGGACTCCAATAGCCACCGGTACAAACGAATCCAACAGCCACCATGTCTTAAATTTATTTCTCCAGCAGCCAAGGAAGAAATTCCACATATCTGTCTTCTACGTGTTTGGTTGTAGCATGCTTTTCTCCACAAACAGTTATATGATTTTTCTTATAAACACCTGTGTAAGGGACCAAAGAAGTTAGTAATAGTTTTAATGTGAAATCAAAGTTCTAGACTCTATAATTTTTGGGCATTTTGTGTCTTTGTTTTAATATGAGAAGACTGCATGTTTTTATGAACATCTGAAGGAATTTTCTTGGAGTTGATTGAGCAAGCGTAGCCTAATTAGTTGCAGAGGGCCCCTGCACTGAAGAAGGTTTCATTTTATTTATTTTTCTTCTTCTTGTTAACCATGAATACATCATTTTCTTTCTAAAACAATGTTTATAATCATTTTCTTACTAACAATGTTTATAATGCAATTTCTATCATTTTCTTACTAACAGTGTTTATAATTTAGAGCAGTTTACATTAGCTTGATTTCTTTTTAGTTCTTGTCAGTAGTTTAGGAGATAGAACTCAATGGTGTAATCTTGTTTCTTCAATTAAAAACTAACCTTGTTTCAGGATGAGAGTGGGATTGAAGAACGATAAGGATACATTGTTGGATAGTTTACTTCAGTCACTGTTTTGCTAGTTTAAATTCTCAATTAAACTAATCAGCGTCATTTACTGTCTTTTCCATTTCATTTTTAGTTTAAAATACTAACTCATGGTGTGAATGAATGTTTATGGAAAACCCTTCAAGTTGATAATTCATCCTTAACTAAGTGGTTGAGCATTTCATCTATGCAATGAGTTATTTCTACATCTTTGTATTTGCTTTCTCTTAGATTAATGAAGTACATAATTACTTAAATGTCATCCCAAGGAGACTTTCTCCCAAAATTGAGAGGTAGAGTAACCAAGTATTTCATTTAGTTTTATTTTTGTAATTAGTTAGAGATAAATTGCAAATTTCACTTTCAGTTTTAATTCATGATTTGGAAATAATGGTAAAATAAGAATAGAAACTTTTTTTTCATTTCATTCTTAGCTTTGTTTCCATATCTTTCTTAGCTTTGTTTTCATTTCTTTCTTAGCTCTGTTTTCATTTTTAGATTTTGAGTAGTCTTTAAGGAAGTTAGATTTAGTTTTGATAATTTAAATTGTAAATCATTAGGAATTAAAAGACCAAAGACCCCCAAAACAACATAAAACATAAAAATAAAAGAAGTAAGAAGGGTTAGCTAGCACAAATAGTTCACTACACTTCATCAATGTATGATACCAAGATTGATAATTTATGTAGAACAAATTAGGACACTAAATTGACCAAAACTTTCGGCATCGTTGCTAGGGAAGTGTAACTAAGTAGCCTTATCTCTTACATTAAAAAAAAATGATATGCATAGAGAAAGAGACTGTAGGGGTAGATTTATAGCTAAAGGCATGAGTTCAATTCCTACAACACCACCTACCCCACCAAGAACAAGAAAAGATACACCTCCATCCCAAACTCATAATCCCAGTCATAGAACTCTTGAAATTGTAGGGGTAGAAATCCAATCAAAATAATCTCCTACTTCATCTACCAAGTCAGTCCTAGAGGAGAAAAAACTTGAATCTCCAACAACGGGAATAACCTTTTTCACCTCCATAGGAGAGCACATTTTAGTTGAAGAATTAGGAATACCTGGTGAGGAAGAAGAAGTAGAACCTCTCTCCCATATCCCATTAATATAAGAACAAGAGGAGAAGAGAGTAACCTTGCAGGTTGAACCCTATACTGACCCTAAATAAGATATAATGGTAGAAGAAGGAAAATATGGAGAATTCACACTGTTTGGAGGAGGGGGTAGAGGAAGAGGTAGAGGAAATAATGGAGGAGGTAGAGGAAATAATGGAGAAGGCGGAGGTAATAGGGAAATAGATAATTCTTTTGGATTCCCTATAGTGGATGAGGAAACAAATGCCACAATGAAAAATATATCACCTTTTGTCCTCCCAAACTTCCATGGGTTAAAAGGTGAGGATCCTGAAACATTTTTATTTGATTTTGAAGTCTTGTGCAGAACCTATGATTATTTAGAAGACTCTTTAAAACTCAAGTTGTTTCCTTCAACACTAAAAGGAGCTACTTTGAAATGGTTCATGGGATTAGTTACTTAGTCCATTAGAACTTGGAATGATATGAAAAAAATGTTTTTGGATAGGTACTTGGATTATTGCATACCTACCAATCACAAAGATGAGGTGTCCAAAATGATGCAAAGAGAGGATGAAAATTTAGAAGATTTGATTGAGAGATTTCACTATAATTTGAAAAGAGAAAAGATATGCAATTTAGATGAGGATACTTTAAAAGCTCTTTTATTGAAAGCCATTAGGGATGAAGGGATAGATATCCTTAACATGATGGGGAAGGGAGATATCTCTCAACTTCCATTAAGTGGCATAGGAGATTATGGTTCATCTCTCAAGAGGGAAATCTAAAACTAGGAAAGGTCCAAGAGATCCTTCTCTTGTTAGAGTAAACAAATCTACAACTGGACCTATAAGTAGGGCAGAAATTGGTAATATGCTTGATGAATTTAAAAATGACATTCTAGGGAGTCTTAATGAGTAAATAGACACCCTTAAATTACAAAACAAGCAGAAAATCAAGGCTGATGCTTTAGCCATTTTTTGTCCAAAATGCAAAAAAAAACATGCTCTAAGAGAATGTCCTTTGGATGCAAAATTTGTAGAAACTTGTATTATTTTCTCATAAAACCATGAGACCAAGGGTTGTCCTTCAATTCCAGGTCTTAAGGCTATCTTTCAAGAGGAAAAAATCCCAAATTCTAAAGGACCTCTTTGTTTTGTTGTTAGAAGACCTTGGTAGGAGCCACAAAATCAAGGATTTCATAATCAAATGTATCTTCAATCCCCACCAAATTGGAATTCTTGGTAGCAAACGTGGCCTCAATCTCAACTTCAATCTCAACCTTGGCCTCAACCTCAACCTCAATCCCAATGTCAATCTTGGGCTCAAGGGGTACAAAATCCTTATGGGAGATTTTCTCAATATTATCAATATCCTCCATCATATCAGAATTATCCTCCCCCACACATTCATCAACAAAATTAGCAGCCACAACTTCAAAATCAGAACCCTAAACTTTCATTACCATTTCCACAATAATCTCTAAAACAAAACCGAAATCCCCAACTTCTACTGCCATTTCAGTAGAGACCAAATCAACTGCCTGCCCAACCATTACCAAACCCCAACAATACAAATCCTCAGAATGTTTACATGGTAGAAGGACAACAATTTCCAACCTATATGATTACTCGTCTAGATCTTAATGATGTTGGTGAGCACTAGTATTGCAGCAATAACGGTGCAACTCCTAGGCTACGTACTTTACTCTTATTAACCCAGTAGTTCGTAACAAACTTGCAAGCGACGACGATGTATGCACAAGTACTATTTCTTACCGTAGACTGTCACTTGGTCAGCTAGTGCAAGATCACCAGGGGCTCAAGCCAACTTCTATGGGTTCCAAAAGAAGCTCTATATGTGATGAAAGAAAGGAAAGCTTACTCTACAGAGGCTACTCTAATTGCAGAAATGGAAAAGACTGAAATGTAAAGGAAAGCTAGCAAACCCTACTTAACCAATTAATCCTAATTTTGTAGAAAGCACTATGAAAACCATGAAATGAATTCCATTACCTACTCTAGGAATTAAACAAAATATACTCACGCTATTTATAGAAGTAAATAAGTAAAAAACATATTTTTGGATTTTCATGTATTTTTATGTGAAATTGACAGGCTTGTATTTTATTGTGTATGAAGGTGGAAGCGAATAGGTGGTGTTGAAGGGTGACTTTGGGATTGTTGGGGATGTAGGATGGTGTGGATAGGTCCTAGGAGGTCTTGGGTGGCCTTCTAGAGGCTTTTTCCACACTCATCCTTCAAAAGAAAGCCTATAGGAAAATCTACAGGAGGATGCAGGGGATCTACACGAGGTCTACAGGAGGATGCCGAGAGTAGTTTTGAAGGTTTTGAGGGTGCGAGAGTGGGTGGAAAAGGTAGGTGAAGGTTGGGATGATGTGTTAGGGCACCTAGGGTCAACCAAGAATCACTAGGAGAGGGAAAGATGATTGGGGGAGAGGAAGAAGCCCTATGGAAAAATGAATAAAACTAAGGGAAATTTGAGGTGAACTTTGGGCGACCTATAGGGCATGGATCAAAGAGAGAATGTGATGGCTGATAGGTTGACCTTCTGTGAGGAAAGATCTACTGCAAAAGAACTAACAGTCAACCAATAAGATCAAAAAAGCAAGGAAGTGAGTACAAGAAAAAAAAGCATGGAATAAAACTTATTGCAAATATAGAAATGAGCATGGTGGAAGATATCTAAAGCAAATCATTAACCTTTAACACACTTTCAAACACTAGAAATCCTATGGAGAAGGAAAATTTATGTTTTTGGGGCAGCAAGAGGGTCTTTGCCTAAATTCATAGTCCCAAAGGGAGGAAAAGAGGCCAAGGCATCACTGCTAGCCTTTTGAATCTTCTTTCTATCACCACTTAACCTGCAATAGAAAACACAATTGAAAGAAAACTACTAAACCATAAAAAACAACCTATTTTTAACCAAGAAAGAAATTCATCTAACAACAACTAATCCATAAACTGAAACAAAGCATCTAAATACAAAAAAAGAGGAGCTTGGTTACTTGGATTGGGCCCTAACCGAAGAGCTTCAGCCCTCTGAGGTAACTCAATGCTAGCTCAAGAAGGATCTCATCTTTATTATCAAACAATAATAGGATTACATGAAACTGTCCACAAAAGTAAGCTTGAAGTTGAGTAGAGTTTTACAATAGCAAAAATACAACAAAAATTCGACAAAACTCTGACCCTAGTGAGGCCCTAGGCCTCTCTACTTATACACCTGAAACTTCCAACACCTTCTTTAAAATCAGGGAGGCTTGGCTTCCAAAACTCGAGATAAACATAAGTTATCCTCCACTTGCTCAGTTGCCTCCTAGTGCATCGATTTGGCTATTTGTACTCTGAGATGCATGAAGGGGAATTCGAAGTGGGGAGTAATAAATGAGGGGGATTCCCTCCTATATCCTCTCCTTTGTCCACTTCGAATTATTGCCGCAAATTTTCCATTGAATCTTTGATTTTGTCTTCAAAATTCAACAAAAATATTCATTAAACACATATTAGACCTCATGGCATCATAACTAACTCAACTCACTCCATAAGCATAAATATAATTAAAAAACATACAATAAACTAAGAGAATGGTTGATTTATCTATGTTATGAGGCAAAATGAGCCCATATAATTACCCATTTAATGGGCTCATCATCAGCCCCTCTAAAGGTGTTGCTCATCCTCCGAGCAGCTTAGTCCATCTCCTCCTCTTTGATGGCCCTGGTGGCCTCTCTAGCATCCCAAGATTCTAATGTTGTTTCCTCTTCCTTGTCATAGAAGCCTGCTTTTCTGTCTATCTCTTTCCACTGCCTCTGCTCTTCTTCTTCGATTCTCCCTTCTAGCATGCCTAACAGTAGTAGTGGACTCAGTTTGAGGCCAATATAATTAACCTGTAGCCTCTGCATTGAGTGCTTGTACATTGGCACTCTCCTTAGTGCCTCCTTCATCTTCATTGGGGAATGATATTCCCTGATCTTCAGACCATGTCGTAAGGTGTTCCATCTCCTCATACATGCATGCACACAGTCATCCCCAAGTAACCTTTCCATGTCCTTAAAATGTGAAATGGCCTATGCTTGATCACTTATATAGCTAGGGGCAATTTGAGGATTATTTTCAAGTAGTTGGTGTGTGTTGATGGGAGCCATGGGATCTGATGGCTCAGCCTTGATCATTAGTGGCTCATTCTGCTCTCTGATCATCAACCTTTTTACTTCATTTTCCCTTAACTCATCATGGTTCATCCATGAAGCCATGGCCATTAGTTGTAGGTCCCCTAACCTAAAATTGGGGTCCCACACATTCATGTCTGTGAGGGCCATATTATGTAAGTAAAATTCTGCAATTTTTTCCTTATCTTCTGATATGCTTTGGTCACGCAGGTCCATAGATTGTCTGTAATCTTGAAAGGGTATTGTGCCTCTCTATGCCAAAGTCTTGACCTGAAATTGTAACCATTGGTCCTTGAGGTATAATCCATAGGATTTTGGTGGTGTTCTACATTGCAGTGCCTCCATGGATAAGCTAGCTATGCATGCCAGCTGGGTCTCTTTCTCCTTTAGCTGCCTTCTTAGCTATTCATTTTCAATTTGGAGTTGGCTTCTTGTAATTTCATCCCTATGTTTGACAACACTTAACTCCCTGCCCATTTCTCTAAGCTTTTTCTCCATGTGGGAAACATCCTTAACTCCCTTGGATTTGGTTATTGGCATCCACCTATGTGTTCTTATTCTTTCCTTTTCTAATTCAAAGAATAGTGGGATTGCAAATGTTTGTAGAATTATCCTTCCTCCTTCAAGGAGATGGTAATAGACAAGGCTGGGCTGGGGATTAGGTTCTTGTGGCTCTGTAGCTTCCTCCTTCCCCTTTGGCTTCTTTTCTATTGTTTTCTCAGGTTGTTAGGTCTCCTGTAGCCTTGACAATGTGTCTTGTAGAACTATTTGTGCCTCTTGTAGGACTATTTTTGGGTTCTGTAGTTGCATTTTTTCCTTCCAGGTGGAAGATCTAGGAGTCCCTCTTTCATATCTGATAGGGGTTTTAGAGGCAGATTCTTCCACTTTGACAGTGGGTGAATCTTCAATTGTAATGGGCACTATTGAAGATGGATGGGGTTTTCCTATTTTTATCCTTGTGCTTTTCCTGGCCTTGAAATACATTGAGGTCTGATTCTTCCTATTCTATTTTGGCTTAATTGGTGTGCTGAGGGTAGTGAGAGAAGTTGTTGCCTCTCTTTCTAGGGTCTCAGGGGACACTTTGTCTTTTCTACCCATTTTTCTCCTCCTTCTATCTCTTTCTCTGTCTTTGTTTCTTCCTGCTCTCTTTCTTCAGCTTTCTCCTCCTTTATCTTGGTTTCTTCCTTCTTCCCTTCTTGTTCTTCTAAACCACCAGTTTCTTCTCCTTCTCCCCCTTTTTTCTCTTCTTCCTCACTATCAGAAGGACTGATATCATAAGTGAGGGCCTTTATGTCATCTTTTGCTGTTATGTTCCTGAAAATTTCCCATGCTATGGGGATTGTAAATGTATGGAGGGCTTCTTCCACTAAAATTTTGATTAACCCATGGTGAGCCAGTTGATCTAGGCTCCCTGCCTTAAAATTGATGCTGGAGTCTATGGGGGATTACAGGAGGAAATAGGGGATGCTGAGTTCTTGGGGTGTTGGAGTGTCTATGCCATATCTCAGCTCATGAAGGATTCTAAAATGGTAGCCATAGACTATATTGTACCTCCTTTCACAAGAAATGTATTTGATGACTTGATAACTAACCTCATCCCATGGGTATGGTACGCTAGCCCTTCTAATGCCATTTTTATCTTCTATAGGATGTTCATTGTTTTGGAAGAAGTTTTTCTTGGCAGCCTGTCGAATTGGTTTTTCATCTCTGCTCCAAGGTAATCCAAAAGGAAGGGTAGTAACCCTACTAATAAATTTAGGGGTTATCTCCATGGAAAGACCTCTAAAAGTGACAGTGGCATGTGTTCTTGTGTGAGGGACCAAAGAGAGGGCAAATTCCTCAACAATTTCCTCATCAAACCCTCAGAATTTCTCAAAAACGTTCATCCAATTTGCCCTTGTGAATATGGCCACTACTTGGGGATGTTCATGGAGCCTGGTGGAATTAGTGGGCTCCTTCCTCATGAATTCTCTTGTCATTGTGCTTATACCCCTTTTTTACACCAAATGTAGAGATGGAGACAATAATTCTGAAGAAACAGGAAAACAAAGGATAACTGTGTTTTTTTTTTTTAAACAGGCAGAATTTTTTTATGTAATTTCTCTTCTTTTATGGACTCAATTCCTCCTTAAAATGATATCATTCCTTGCACATAATGATAATCAAGGTGCGTATGCATGGAATCTACCTCCTCTAGCCAGAAATCGAGCAAAAAACCTGTGTTTTCTTCTTAAAAACAACTCACTACCCCTCCTGTAGAACTACCTGTAGATGCTCCTGTAGAACCTATAAGTGCTCCTGTAGACAATGGAGGATGGGTGAGATTGATGGAAAATGATGGTTTCAAAGTTGTGGGGTGACAAGGAGTTTGTTGCAGCAAAGTTTACGAGGAGAGAATGAGGGAAAAGGTGGTGAGAGTGCTTGAGGAGGAGTACTTATTACTTCTTTTAGATGTTTCCAGTGATGGAGGTGAGCTGGAAAAAATTTACGTTGCCCATATTTGGACCATTGATCCCCACCTACCTTATCATCATGGTTTCTTCCCGCAATCACCTCTCATTATTCAATCGGAGTTTGCATACCCTCCACTACCTGTCCTTGGTATCTTTATCCGAGTTGACTATGCACACGTGTGGGTGACATCTTCGGATGAGTGCAGTCAAGTAGATGAAGGTGGCCAAGTTAACTTACCATTTTGTCCTCATTCAAATTCAACCATCTCACTTGCTCATGCATATCTTTCAATTACACAAATGAAAATAGCGGAGCAGGTTAGTCACTTACTTATGAGTCGAATGTATGTGCTGTGAGGTATTTTGGCTCCTTTTACTACTGCATGCTATCTGCTTTATGAAGTGTACCTGTTTTCCTTATGCAAGTTTCCTCTAGCTATATCTAAGCTTTAGATGTCTCCTTCAATCCTCATGGCTGCACTTATTTTACTGTTGTAGCTTGATTTTAATGGGATCAGTTGCTATAGGAATTCCTACAGGAGCTCCTGTAGCTGCTTCTTCCTTTGAAATTTTAGATTTTTTTGTGCTTGGAACTATGAGGAATGATGCCAAAAATGTGGATAGAGATGGAGAGGTAATAGGTAAGTTGCAGGTGAGATTTGAGGTGCTGCTTCCTTTCTTATTTTTGTTTTTTTCTTTTTACTAAAAAATGTTGTTTCTATGTTTTTCTGGGACAGGAAGAAAAAAATGATGATGATGATGTGATGCAGGTGTGGAATGGATGGAAAGGTGGGTTGATAGCTGTAGGAGGGTTTATATGTTCTCCATGAAGCTTACCAGCCCCTCAAACTGCTTTTTGGAACCATTTCTAGCTCTCTGTAATTCCTACAGGCACCTCCTATAGAAAACACAGAGCCTCCTGTAGAACAAACAGTTTCTGGAAAAAACACAGTGGGGTGGAAGAAAGGTTAGAAATTATGGAGAAGAGTGTGAAGGAGATGAAATAGGTGCTGGTGTGAATGTCAAGGCTCTGTGGCATCTCCTCTTGCTTTTTGTTGTCCTCCTGCAAACCTGCAATGCACGTTAAAATTCAGTTTTCTTTTTCTTTTTTCTCTTTTTTTTTTCTTTTTTTTTTTTCGAAAACGATTAGGGTGCTTCAAGGAGGTTTTCACCCTAATTTCCTACCCTGGGTGCCTCCAAGGGAGGTTTTCACCCAGGGATATTATTCTCTTATTCTCTTTTTTCTTACTTTTTTTTACATCATTGGGTCACCTCAGGAGATGTTTTCAACCCAATGATGGGACCTCAAGCGCCTCATGGAGGTTTTCACTTGAGTCCTTTCTTTTTTCATTTCCTTCAGTGAGTGGGTGGAGTGGAGGCTAAGACATGCTCCACTACCATCACTGTCTTATTCTAATCTTAAATGAACTCTCGCTTGGAGAGGGGCTTCTTGTAAATTTTCAACCGATGCCCATTAACAAGCACGGGGATAGCTTCATCATCAATGGTTCTGATAAGGACTGAACCATTCTCATTACATTTTTCCATACTGTAGGGTCCCAGCCATCTTGTCCTTAGCTTGCCTTTGAAGTCTTTATACCTTGAATCATAGAGCAGTTCCCAATCTACTTCTTGGAATTTATTCTCCTTGATATTTTTGTCATGCCATATCTTCCTCTGAAGATGAACTATCTCTATGTGGAGAAGGGCCTGCAATATTTGTTCATCCAATCCATTGAGCTGGAGTAACCTTTCCTTCTGTGCATGGATGAGTTCTAGGTCCAGCTGAGCTACCATCGTTAGTGTACATAATTCGAATTCTATTGACAGCAAATCTTTTTTCCCATAGACCAGTTGATAGGGTGTGAACCCTGTAGTGGTATTCCATGTTGTGTTGTAGGCCCAGGTGGCCTCAACTAATTTGTCTGCCCAGTCTTTTCTACTGCTACTCACTACCTTGGTGAGAATTCCTTCCAAAGCTCTGTTAGTGACTTCCACCTACCCATTGGCATGTGGATGGTAATGGGTGGAAGTCATGTGTTTGATCTTATGATGTGTGAGTAGGTCTTCAATCATATTAGAAGTGAAGTAGCTTCCTTGATCTATGACCAACTCTCTTGGATACCCAAACTTGTAAAATATATTTTCTCTCAAAAACTCAGCTAATTTTTCCTCTGTTGATGCTTTGATTGCTTTTGTTACTACCCACTTTTCAGGTAATTGGTGCACACAATGATGTATTGTTTTTGTCTTGAAGGAGGGCTGATAGGACCCATAAAGTCCATGCCCCACTTCTCAAATGGCTAAAAGGTTAGTTGAGGTTGCATGGGCATCTCATCCTTTGGAGTAGGTTTCCCATCTTTTGACACCAATCACATTGGTTGGTGTATCTCTTCACATCTTGATGAAGAGTGGGCCAATAATAGCCTACTTGCAACATTTTGAAGGCAGTTCTCTTTGCCACAAAAGGACCTCCACAAGGCCCATAATGATAGGTCAAGAGAATGTCAAATACTTCCTCCTCCCTGACACATCTTCTCAGGATCTGATCTAGGCCAATTTTGAAGAGATTAGCCCCAATATAGGTGAAAGGGGCGTTTTTCCTTACTATCTTTCTCTTCTCTTTTGAGGATAGGTGTGGTGGAAACTGTGCTGAACCCAAGTAGTTTTCTATATTAGCAAACCATGGAGAGAGTACTGAAATAGAAAATAGATGTTCATCTAGCATTTGGTCATCCACCCTTCCTTCTTCACCTGTAGACAAATTTACTCTAGACAAAATGTCAACAACAACATTTTCTTTACCATTCTTATCAACAATGGTTAAATCAAACTGTTATAGTAAAAGAAACCATCTAATAATACGAACATTTATATCTGGTTTGTTCATCAAATATCTAATTGCAGCATGATCAGTGTGCACAAAAGTTTGATCGCCTATGATATAATGTCTGAATTTGTTTAAGGAATGCACTATAGCTAGGCGTTCCTTTTTGGTGACTATATAGTTTAGCTCTGCCTTTGACAATTTTTTACTTATAAAGTATACGACATATGGAAACTTTTCATCAATTTGTCCTAAGTCTGCTCCTATCACTTTGTTTGAGGCATCTGTGTGAATGTGGAAAGGTAGGGCCCAATTTGGGCCTCTCAAAATTGGGGCGGTCACTATCTTTCTCTTCATGGTATCTAGGGCTTCTTAATAGTTTTTCGACCATATAAATTTGACATCTTTACCTAAAAGGCCAAACAAAGGAGAGCCTAACTTTCTGAAATCTTTAATGAACCTTCGTTAACACCCAGCTAAACCTAGGAAAATTCTGACAACTCTCACCTTTTGAGGAGGTGGGACCCTTTAGATGATGGAAATTTTGTTGGGGTCCACCTGCAATCCTTGTTGAGATATTGCATGACCTAGCACAGTCCCTGCAGTCATAAAAAATTTACATTTTTTCAGACTGAGGGACACGTTCATCTCAATATACTTGTCTAGAACTTTTCCTAAGTTAGATAAAGCTTCTTGAAAATCAGAGCCATAAGGAGTAAAGTCATCCATGTATATCTCTACTGCATCATGAACTAATTCAGAAAATATACTTTGTACCTCTCTTTGGAAAGTGGCAAGCGCATTACACAAACCAAAAGAAAGGACCCGATATGCAAAGGTACCCCAAGGACAAGTGAAAGTTGTCTTATCTAGGTCTTTCGGGCTGATTTGAATCTGATTGTACCCACTAAACCCATCTAGGAAAGAGAAAAACTTTTTCCTTGCCAGACCATCTAACACATGATCTATGAAAGGTAAAGGAAAATGGTCCTTTTTAGTGGCTTTTTTCAATTCCTGATAGTCAACAAAGATTCTCCACTTACCATTTTTCTTTGGCATTAGCACCAAAGGAGAGACCCATTCACAGTCAGAAATGGGGTAGATGAATCATGCATCAAACAATTTCTGCAATTCTTCATTAACAATATCTTTAAGTGTTGTATTCATCCTCCTTTGACGTTGCCTGACTGGTTTGCAATCTTCCTTAATGTATATATGATAAGTACATACTGAAAGGTGCACTCTCTTCATCTCCTTATAACTCTAGGTGAAGGCATCTAAACACTTTCTCAATAAGCTGCATAGCTCCTTCGCCTGGGAAGTGGATAGGGATGGATTCATTTTCAAGGTTCTTTCTGGGCTGAACTCTATATTCTTAACATGAAGAGAGGTTGGGTCGACCACAAAAATATTAGTTGAGGGGTTGGTTTGGGTTTCCCTCACTATTTCCTCTAAGGGTAATACACTTGGAGGTGGATTCTAAATCAAATTTTCAATCATATCATACTCATCTTGCAATTTCCCCCCCATAGCGGTTTCTCATGCACAAAGTGGTGTAGAATAGACCTCATGCTCATCCTCCTCCTCCAACCAAAGAGGTAGATCATGTTATACCAAGGGTTGGGCAGAAGAATATAGGATTAACTTCTTGGACATATGCCCATTCTTTATGGTCATGTTCCCAACTCGACAGCTAATGTAGGCATCGATAGTAGCCAACCAGGGTCTTCCTAGGATGAGAGGATACCTAGTGAGCTTTGCCTTCGGCTGGAGAGCTAAGAAATCAGTAGGGTACTCCCAGAAATCAATGGAGACCATCACATCTTCCACAATCCCCTCAGGGGTCACAGTGGAGCGGTTTGCTAACTGTAGCATGGTTGTGGTCTTCCTCAAGGAACCCTAAAGGTGGAGTTTGAGTATTGTGTCCTTTGTCATCACATTAATGGTAGCTTCCAGATCAATCAAATTATGTGGGATCACGGTGCCATTGATGTGGACATCAACTATTGGGCTTCCAGGGTCCAGATATTTTGGATAGATTACTTGCCCCAACATCAAGTCGGATAGTTGTCCTATGACATTGATGGTTGGGGCATCTCTCTTGTTCCTTTCTGGATGCCTAAAGAACTTCTATTTGATCAACCTATTGTAGATAGGCACATCTTTTATGGATTAGAGAAGTGGTATCTTCACACATAACTATTTTAATTATCCCAGGAGTTTAGTTTCTTCTGGGGTAGGCTGGACTGTCATGGATAGTCTATAGGAAAGGGTGGAATTTCTTTAGGTTCACTTTCCTCTTCATCTTCCTCAACCTCCCTAGGTGGAGGCTATCTATCTAAGAGAACTTGCTCAGATCACAAGTTAATCTCTTGAACCACAACATAAGTTAGGCATGATGGTTCCCGACTATATACTTGTTGAGCTTATCTGTTGTTTGGGTTTAGGTTCGGTTGGGCAGGAATTTTGGGTTGCCTTGGTGGAGCAGAAGGTAATGGTTGTAGTTGACCAGGTGGTGGAGGGAAAAGAGCGAGAGGAGAGTTGTACTAGGGCCTCCACCCCTAATGAGATGCATTCCGCTGAGGCTGCGGCTGAACATATGATTGAAATGAATGAGTGACTGGTTGGGCATGATATTGAGATGAGAAGGACCAAGGATGAGGCGTGGACATGAGCAAGAGGGCCCCAAGAAGGTATGGAAGTGACTTGGTTGGGGTTGTAGTATGCCTAAGATGTCCCTTGCATCCCCTGCTGGTATGGCCTAGGTCCATGCGGTCTCCTTTGGTTCATGAAATAGAGTGGTTGAGTGACTCCTTCAGCCCCTTGGTATACAACTTTAAGTTCAAGTGAGGAAGGGCACTTATCTGTAATATGATCTTCTTCACAGACTAAAAAAACCTCTATAGAGTTTAATGGACATTCATTCATAGGATGCCTCCTGGTGCATCTAGGATAAAAACTGGCCAAATCCCTCTCTGCTTCCTCTTGTTTTCTTTTGATATGTAAGGTATCCATTTGCATGGAAAGAGTCAGAAACATCTCACTCTTGAAGTCTTCCAGCATGTTTCCAATTTCTCCTCTAATGGATGAGCTAGAGGAAGAGGTACTGGCTATAGGATAACCCCCCTACCTTTCTTTCAGGCTGCTCTAGATTGGTTTCTAAATACAGTCTTTATGTCCTCATAGGGCAATTGGTAAATGTCTCCCCCAGCCATTCGTTGGAGGGTGTTTAGAAGGTCTTCCGGAATTCCCTTGAGTAGGACCAACTTTAGAGATTCAAGGTCAAGTGTACACCTGACCCTTTTGTAACTAAGCCGTAACCTCTCTTCATAATCTTCCAAGGATTCATCACTTACCATGGTCATTCAGAAGATTTCTTCTTTGGTATCTTTTGACCTACAGTAGTCTCAATACTTGTCATTAAAGGCATGTTGCATCTAAGCCCAAGTTGTGATTCTATTGCCAGGTAATCCCATGAACCAGCGCAAGGCTGCATCCTTGAGAGTAGAAGGAAATAGTTTCAAATTTTGCTCATCTTCTACATAGTCGTAGGTTCAACAGATAACAACAAACTCAAACATGAAGGTGTTAGGATCTTCTGTAGTCAAACCATGGAAGCAAGGTAGGGCTCAAGGACTTATATTATTCATTTTGGTATCCCCAATGGTATCCCTAATGGGAAAGGTACCCTCTATTCTCTCTCCATTCCCCCTAGCATTTCTGTTTTTAGCCATTGGCTCAGGAGGGATGTTTTCTTCTTCTTCTTCCCCTATAGGTTCTTCAAATATCTCTGGTTGTTCACCTAAAGGTTCTTCTTGATCACTACCACTGAAGAAGAGAGAAGGTTGGCTGTGTGAAGTAGTGGGGGTGTTGGGCAAGAATTTTCCTAAATTATCTCTATTTCTACGAGGCATGAAAGGAAATCTTTTTGGTTGATTTTTTTTCTTTCTTCCCACATTGATAATACCTGCAAAACTGAAATTGATTGAACAAAACAATTTGCAACAAACAGAAATGAGCTTGCTAAAATGAAATTTGCAGAATTGAAGAGGAAAGAAAGGAAATGCAGAACTGAAAGAAAAGAAGTGACTAATCTACTTTTGCTGAAGTGGAAATTGTAGATTTGAAGGAAAGCAAAAGAAATAGAGAATTGAAAGAAAGGAAATGACTATTCTACTTTTGTTGAAATAAACTATTAGCAGAATGTTGCAAGAATAAAATAGAAGAAAGCAGTAATCACAGAATACTCTAATGCTTTCCCGTCAATGGTGCCAAAAAGATGATGAGCACCAGTATTGCAGAAATAATGTTGCAACTCCTGGGCTGCCTACTTTACTCTTATCAACCCAGTAGTTCGTAACAAACTTGGAAGCGATGGTGTTGTATGGACAAGTACTAGTTCTTATTGTAGGTTGTCACTCGATCAGTTGGTGCAAGATCACTAGGAGCTTAAGCCAACTTCTATGGATTTCAAATGAAGCTCTATATGTGATGAAAGAAAGGAAAGCTTACTCTACATAAGCTACTCTAATTGCAGAAAGGAAAAAGACTGAAATGTGAAAGAAACCTAGCAAACCCTACTTAACCAACTAATCCTACTTTTACATAAAGCACTATGAAAACCATGAAATGAATGCCATTACCTACTCTAGGAAGTAAACAACATCTACTCATGCTATTTATAGAAGTAAATGAACAAAAAACATCTTTTTGGATTTTTATGTGAAATTGACAGGCATGTAATTTATTGTGTGTGAAGGTGGAAGCGAATAGGTGATGTTGAAGGGTGAATTTGGGCTTGATGGGGATGTAGGATGGTGTGGATGGGTCCTAGGAGGTCTCAAGTGACCTTCTAGAGGCTTTTTCCACACTCGGCCTTCAAAATAAAGCATACAAGAAAATCTACAGGATGACGCAGGGGATCTAGAGGAGGTCTACAAGAGGATGCTGAGAGCAGTTTTGAAGGTTTTGAGGTTGTGAGAGTGGGTGGAAAAGGTAAGTGAAGGTTGGGACGATGTGTTAGGGCACCTAGGGTCCACCAAGAATCACTAGGATAGGGAAATATGATTGGGAGAGAGGAAGAATTCCTATGGAAAAATGCAGAAAACTAAGGCAGATTTGAGGTGAACTTTGGGCAACCTATAGGGCATGGATAAAAGAGAGAATGTGGTGGCTGATAGGCTGACCTGCTCTGAGGAGAGATCTACTGCAAAAGAACTGACAATCAACCAATAAGATCAAGCAAGCAAGGAAGTGAGTACATCTAAAAAAATAGAATTTTGCATCAAGCTAGTCTAAACTATGATCCATGGAAGTGAATTCTAAGCAATGCAACAAGAAAAGAAAGCATGGAAGAAGAATTATTGCAAATACGTAAATGAGCATGGTGGAAGAGATCTAAAGCAAAGCATTGACCTTCTAACACACTTGAAAACACTAGAAATCTTATGGAGAAGGAAAATCTGTGTTTTTGGGGTAGCAAGAGGGTCTTTGCCTCAATTCATAGTCCCAAAGGGAGGAAAAGAGGCCAACGCACTGCTACTAGCCTTTTGAATCTTCTTTCTATCACTGCTTAACTTGTTATATAAAACATAAATGAAAGCAAACTAGTAAACCATCAAAACAACCTATTCTTAACCAAGAAAGAAATTCATCTAACAACAACTAATCCATAAACTGAAACAAAACATATAAATACAAACAAAGAGGAGCTTGATTGCTTGTATTGAGCCCTAACCCAAGAGCTTTAGCCCTCTGAGGTAACTCAGTGCTATCTTAAAAAGGATCTCATCTTTATTATCAAATAGTAATAGGATTACATGAAACTGTCCACAAAAGTAAGCTTAAAGTTGAGAAGAGCTTTACAATAGCAAAAACACAACAAAAATTTGACAAAACTCTGACCCTAGTGAGGCCCTAGGCCTCTCTACTTATACAACTGAAGCTCCCAACATCTTCCTTAAAATCATGGAGGCTTGGCTCCCAAAACTTGAGATAAACATAAGTTATCCTCCACTTGCTCAACCGCCTCCTAGTGCATTGATTTGGCTGTTTGTACTCCAAGCTTCATGAAAGGGAATTCGAAATGGGGAGTAATAAATGAGGGGGATTCCCTCCTATAAATCCTCTCCTTTGTCCACTTCGAATTATTGCTGCCAATTGTCCATTGAATCTTTGACTTTGTCTTCAAAATTTAGCAAAAATCTGCATTAAGCACATATTAGACCTCATGGCATCATAACTAACTCAACTCACTCCATAAGCATAAATATAATAAAAAAACATGCAATAAGCTAAGAGAATGATTGATTTAACTATGTTAGGAAACAAAATGAGGCCATATAATTACCCATTTATGGGCTCATCAGATGTTCAACTAAGAATCGGTAGGATATTAGAAAAGGAAAGACCTTCTGTAGTTATTCAAGAACAAGATAATTCTGAGGAAGATTCTCTAAAGTTCAATAAAAATTTTGAGGGAACATCTCTCCAAAACCAAAACATTGAAAAAGAAAAACAAAAAGAATAAGTGAATACAACTCCTATCATTGAGTAACCAGCATCTAATTCTACACCTCCTTTTCCTGAAAGATTACAAATTGATAGAGTAGAAAAGCAGATTATGTTGCCCAATTATGATTTTCTAGATGAATTGAAGAATTTATGTATCAAAATACCTTTGCTACAAGCCATTAAAGAAATTCCAATTCTATCCAAAATAATAAAGGAGTTGAGCATAAAGAAACCAGGAAGAAAAAAAAAGGAAACAAAAAGAATTCACCTGGTAGGAAAAATAACAGACATAATAATGGTAAAAATTGCCATACAAAAATATGTGGATCTAGGAAGTCCAATTGTGAAAACACATATCAATGGAGTTGAAATTCCAAATGCATTGATTGACTTAGGGGAAGCAATAAACATCATGAGCAAACAAACTATGGAGCAGCTCAAGCTTCCTAATCTTCTTTACACACCTACCTTACTACAACTAGCAAATAGATTAGTAATCAAACCAGATGGAGTGTTAGAAGATATTTCAGTATCCTTAGATTCTTGGGAATATCCTATTGATTTCATTATCTTAACTCCCAAGAACAATCTAGGAGGACATCTACTCATATTAAGAAGACCTTGGTTGGCCACAGTTGATGCTTTTATTAGCTGTAGATCTGGTGACATGTATATTTCTGATGGTAATTCAACAAAAAAATTTACTCTATATCCTCCAGCAAAAGAAATCACAAAAATAGATGACAAAGAATGGATTGATGATAAAGATAATATTCAGTCTCTGTTTAGTATTTTAGATATTAGTGAAGATAGTTGAATTTTAAATACATTGGAAAATTTTGAATCATCTTCAGAATATGACCATGAGCAATTTCAAGAAAAATCTAATGTTGAATATTTGTCATCTAGGTAGATGACTCTCTATTCTATGGAAAAGTTTGGTAGCTCTACAATTGAAATTTTTCCAGGTAGGACATTGAACATAAACAAAAACTTGGACAAACTACAACAAGAAGAGCTAATCAAAACATTACAAAAACATTCTACTACATTTGCATGGGAATACACTGACATGAAAGACATTAATCCTAAGATTTGTATCCATCACATCTACAGTGAGGAAAATTGTAGACCTATCAGACAACCTCAGAGAAGGATGAATCCAAATCTTAGAGAGCTTGTGAAAGAAGAGCTCCAAAAATTATTGAATGTAAACTTCATTTACCCAATGGGTTTCTCCTTTGGTAATTGTGCCTAAAAATAATGGTAAATGGACAGTGTGCATTGATTATTGAGAACTGAATAAAGCAACCCTTAAAGGTCATTTTCCTTTGCTTTTTATAGATCAAGTGTTAGATACATTAGTAGGTAAGAAGCATTTCTCATTCTTGGATGGTTTTAGTGGTTATAATCAAATTCAGGTAGCACTTGAAGATCAGGATAAAACCACATTTACTTGTCCATCGGGAACATATGCCTACTAAGTACTTCCTTTTGGGTTATGTAATGCACCTGCAACATTCCAAAGAGTAGTATTGGGGATTTTTTCTAATCTAATACATGATTGGGTAGAAGTATATATGGATGACTTTACAATCTATGGAAATACATTTGAAGAAGCTTTGGGGAATTTGGAGAAAGTTCTGAAAAGATGTAAAGAAGCAAACTTTTCACTAAGCCATGAAAAATGTTTTATGATGTTTATAAAAGGTATTGTTTTAGGACATCACATTTCAAGAGATGGGATTAAAGTTGACAAATCTAAAGTTGAATTCATCTCTAAATTATCAATTCCAAATTGCCAAAAGGATGTTAGAAGTTTTCTAGGATTTACAAGATACTATAGAAGGTTTATAGAAAATTTCACTGAAATAGCATCCCTACTCTTCAAATTGCTTACCAAAGATTGTGAATTCAATTGGAATTCTAATTTCCAATTGGCATTTGAAACCTTAAAAACAAAAAAATTTGAAGCACCCATTTTAAGAGGTCCAAATTGGAAACTCCCTTTCCATATTTCAACAAATGCTTCAAATACAACTCTAGGAGATGTATTGGGACAAAGAGATTTGATTCCTTATTCCATTTACTATACAAGTAATAATTTGACTTCCACTAAGTTAAATTATACTATGACTAAAAACATATTTTTAGTCGTTTTTCATGCAATCAACAAGTTCAGACATTATATAATAGGCTATGAAACCTTTGTTCATACAGATCACTCTGCGATTAGAAATTTAATGAATAAATCTATTACTAATGGCAGCATTACAAGATGGCTTTTACTTTTGCAAGAGTTCAACATTATTGTACTAGATAGACCTGGAAAATAAAACACATTTGCTGATTTCTTGTCCACAATTCAAAATATCTAAGAAGATTCTCCGGTTGAAGATAAGTTTCCTGATGAATATCTTTTTGTAGTAACTACTCAAACACCTTGGTTTACAGATATTGCTAACTATTTAGTCACAGGAAAGTTACCTTCACATTTGTTTCCTAGAGATAAAAGAAAAAGTATTCAGGTAAGTGCAAGATATTCATGGATCACTAACAAATTGTATAAAACAGGCCCAGATCTTATGATCAAAAGGTGTGTCAGGGAAGATGAAATGCCCAAGATTCTTAAGGCATGTCATGATGATCCACGTGGTGGACACTTTTCTGACAATAGGACAACCTATAAAATCCTTTATTTAGGATATTATTGGCCATCCATCTTCAAATATGCTAAAGAATATGTCAGGAAATGTGATAGCTACCAAAGGGTAGGGAAACCTTCTCCCTCAAATGAAATTCCATTACAAATTCAGGTACTCATCCAACCTTTTGAAAAGTGGGCCTTAGATTTTGTTGGGCCAATTAATCCTCCATCTAAGCAAAAGAAGTATATATTAGTATGCACTGATTATGTCACTAAATGGATAAAAGCTAAAGAATTACCTTTTGCTAATGAAAAATATGTAGTGAATTTTCTTTTTGAAGACATCTTTACTCGTTTTGTTATTCCAAGAGAAATTGTGACAGATCAGGGATCTGAATTTACATCTAACATGGTGGAAGGGCTTGTGGAAGAATACAAGATAAAACATAGGAAATCTACTCCTTATCATCCTCAAGAAAATGGTCAAGTGGAATCTACAAATAAAGTGATTGAAGGAATCGTCACCAAGACCATGCATCTACATAGAAGAGATTGGGTAGAAAGGCTTCATGAAGCCTTATGGGCCTATAGAACTACATGGAGGAACAGAACGAGACATACACCCTATGAACTTGTTTATGGGAAAGAAGTCTTGTTCCCTATAGAGTTCCAAATCAGAACTTCAAGATGGCAGTCCAACTAGGACTAGATTTATCAGAGGCACAAAAGCATAGGTTGGAGCAATTAAATGGACTTGATGAAATCAGGCAAGAGGCACTTCAAAGGACTAGTATACTCCAACAACAGATGGCTAAATGGCATGAAAAATATAGCAAGGACAAAAGGTTTCAAGTGGGAGATTGGGCACTATTGTTTGATTCAAAGTTTAAAAATTTTCAAGGGAAGTTTCAAACTCATTGGCTTGGGCCATATGAGATTGAAAAAGTCTTTAGTAATGGAGCAGTGAGAATAAGAACAATAGATGAAAGAAAAACTCCTCTTCTTGTGAATGGTCATAGATTAAAGATATATCAGAAACCAATTTCAAAAGAGGAGTTCATTAATATTTTCCAAGACAATTCTAAAATGAAGCTAGTGAAAAAGAATTCTTCTTCTCCACTAACTTAGTCTTTATTTTTCCTTACAAAAAAAAATAAAAATGTATAAGGTTGAAAACCAATCATTGATTGGCATACTTATATAGAAAATACAGGGTGAAAATCAGAGGTTTTTGACACCCTATATTTTCCATTTTCTTTCTGTAATAAGTAGTGACAAAAAGCTACAGTCACTCTGTAGTTTAGATTCTACAAATTCAGAATATCATCTCACCTCACTCCATTTTATTTTTGCAGTTTCACTTCATCTCATTGTCATATTTCATCAATAAATTTTTCAATTTTTTCTTTTACAACTTTCATTCCATTTCCATTTTATTTATCATCTTGTCTTACATCTCATTTCATTTCACTTAGATAGCCACTTCCATTTCATTCATGATCCATAAGCCATATTTCACTTTCTTTTTCACATTCTGTAGCTGATTCTGTTCTGCAGCTAATCTGATTTCGCAGCAACAATTTGTTTATCAGTTCAGGCACAAGTGTACAACTCATAATAAAATCAAGTATGCAAGGAATTGAAAAAAAAAAAAGAAATCAATTTTTGAAGACCAACCATGCTCAAGGTACCTGTGGATCAACATCAAAAAAATTAGCAAGCAAAAGGTAAAGGCTCCAAAGGTAAATGCAAAGATTTATTTCAAAAAGCAATTTAAAAACATAAGTTTGTATAGTATGTATAATCACATGTCCCTTGATCGACCATCATTTGATTTGACCGCCACTATATCTTTGCCATATCTTCCATCTTTAATGACAAATGGTCTCAATGATTCTTTCATAACAAATCTCCACTTCAAACTCCATAACCTCTACTCAAACGGTCCTCCACAACTCCACCTGTCAACGGTCAAGATGGTGATGTGACCTACCTATCTACGACTCTCTAAACCCTTACTGTCTATTTATTACACGCAAAACCTTAAGTTTATCTCTCCTATAACACTCAATCATTCTATCACATAGACAACAGTCATTCTATTTTCATATACATGCAGTCATTTCATATACACAGTCTTTCCATATACACAGTCATTCCATTTTTCATATATACACAGCCTTTCCATTTTCATATATATGCAGTCATTCCATTTCCATGCACACAGTCATTCCATTTCTTAAATAGCACTCGTTTTATAGACAGTGAGAGGAATTTTTAAGGTTAACCGAAAACAGGGGATATGGGGCTTATTGTCATGACAGAGCCCGTAGGGGTAAAGTATATGGAGGGGTATCCATAGCTTAAAGGGATGCTGCAAAAGGCTGGATGGTTAAATTTTATTGAGAAAAGTGATGGCTACTACAAGGAAATTACCAAGTCTCTTGCAAGGTCATTTGACGGCACAGAAGTGGAGATAAGAGATATTAAATTTGCAGTCACGAAATCCTTCATAGCAGAAGCAAAAAAGCTATTGAGACAAGGAGAAAGATCGTTTAAAAACAAGGAATTTCATGGTGAATCTTGGAAAGTGATCCTTAGAAACCTAGGTATGGATCTTACAGTATTTAGGAAGGGAATTCCTATTTCAACACTCAAGAATGAATGGGGTAATATGTTGTTGATATTGCAAAAATTCATTACATGTGAAGGAAGATTTGGGTTTATGTATGTTTACCATATACGCTTATTAATGAATTTCATAGAAAATGGAACCATCAACATTCCCTTCTTCCTTCTAAATAGTCTAAGAAGGATGCCTACAAATTTCCAAAATAAAATTGAATCCAGAGAAGCAACTATGTATCATCATGGATTAGTGAAAACACTAGTTGAACTCCATTTGAAAAGTATAGGGGATATCTGGGAAGGTTTCTTGGTAAGAAATTTCTTCCAGGATGCTCTAGAGTCAACTGAGGAGAGTCATGTTAAGAAAAGTAGGAGGAGAAAGATTAGCATTAACATTCAAAACAAATCTGGAACCTCCTCACAAAAGAATGATGCAGATATAGCTTCTAAACCAGAGGTTAGAAAGAAGACTAAACAGAAAGGAAAAATGAAAGAGAGAGCTGAAAAAATCAATGAAGACATTCCTAAACCGTCATCGCCACAAGAAGATGAATAATTACTCTCTAAAAGACTGACCAAGATTAGGGAGAAAATCAAGAAAAAGAAGGAGATAGGGAAGAGGAAGAAGGACAAAAGAGAAGAAACCGTAAGCTTTGAAAACATGATAAGGAGCTATAGACTTTGAGGTAAGGTGAGGAAGGTAACATCAAAAGGAGCCCAGCTCATAAACTTAGAAGAAGAAACCCCAATTCAATCTCTTGATAGTATTCCACCTCAACACAGTCCACAAAACTCTCCTCCACAAAATTTTGAAGGCAGCCCAAGCAGAGCTTCTCCTGGCATAGATCCAATACAACAACAAGTCTATGACTATATAGAGTCATTAGAGAGGAAGGATACCTCAATGGATCCAAGATCCTCAACCAATCTAGAGCACCCTATCAATCCACAAGAACCTCTAACTAGCTCTCTCAAACAATAAATCTTTGAGTTAGAGATTTTGAACAGGCATATTCAAAAATAAAATGAAACCTTGAGGGAACAGAACAATCTAGATAAAGCCATCCATGACAACACAATGTTGCACCTAGGATTATGGTACAAGAAAAATAGGAAGCTGAAGTGGAAAAATAGGAATTTGAGTAGAACACTTATCAAACTCAAATACAAACTTCTTATGAAGAAGCCCAGGATGGCAGTCAGTGCAAGGTGAAGTACGAAAAGGAAGTTGTATGTGCTGGGAGAAGTGTCAAAACAGACGCAATAGGAGAAAGAAGTCATATTTCTTAAAATTGCATGGGGACATGCAATGATTTTGTAGTTGGGGTATGTTGAACCTCAAAATTACTCTTTCCCTAGCAACTCTTCTCAATCCTTTTCTTTTTTTTCCATAAGAAATATGCATTCTCATCACTAATAAGTGGTATATACTATCTTGAGGAGGACATTTAGTGATTTACATGTTACGATTTTTATGTTTTTCTGTTTGAATAAATTTGTGTATATTAGCTACGGAACACGGCCTATTCTGCAGCTAACCGGCGGTTCTGCACTACCTCCATGCTCTAATAGGTTCCAAGTGTCAGAAGGAGAAATTATCCACATGGGGAGCTTTGAATCATCATGACATGGACCCTTTCCTATTCATTCAGCCCAGGTCGACAAATAAGATGGCATAAGACTACGGTCAATGGATAAGTCAAACACAAAGAGACCGAGGGTAACAAGACTATGTTTTGTGGTTAATTAATTTGTTTCACAGTGATGGGAAGCATTATCCGGAGCAAGCACCTACACCTGTAGACTCCAACAACCACCTGTACAAATGAATCCAACAGCCACCATGTCTTCGATTTATTTCTCCAGTAGCCAAGGAAGAAATTCTACATATTTTTCTTCTACGTGTTTGGTTGTAGCATGCTTTTCTCCACAAACAGTTATATGATTTTTCTTATAAATACCTATGTAATGGACTGAAGAAGTTAGTAATAGTTTTAATGTGAAATCGAAGTTCTAGACTCTGTAATTTTTGGGCGTTTTGTGTCCCTGTTTTAATATGAGAAGACTGCATGTTTTTATAAACATCTGAAGGAGTTTTCTTGGATTTGATTGAGCAAGCTTAGCCTAATCAATTGCAAAGGGCCCCTACACTAAAGAAGGTTTCATTTTATTTATTTTTCTTCTTCTTGTTAACTATGAATTCATCCTTTTCTTTCTAAAACAGTGTTTATAATCATTTTCTTACTAACAATGTTTATAATGCAATTTCTATCATTTTCTTATTAACAATGTTTATAATTTAGAGTAGTTTCCATTAGCTTGATTTCTTTTTAGTTCTTATTAGTAGTTTAGGATATAAAACCTAATAGTGTAATCTTGTTTCTTCAATTAAAAACTAACCTTGTTTCAGGATGAGAATAGGATTGAAGAATGATAAGGATACATTGTTGGATAGTTTAATTCATTCACTGTTTTGCTAGTTTAAATTCTCAATTAAACTGATCAGTGTCATTTACTATCTTTGTCATTTCATTTTTAGTTTAAAATACTAACTCATGGTGTTAATGAATGTTTATGGAAAACCGTTCAGGTTGATAATTCATCCTTAACTAAGCGGTTGAACATTTCATCTATGAAATGAGTTATTTCTGCATCTTTGTGTTTTCTTTCTCTTAGATTAATGAAGTAAATAATTACTTAAATGTCATCCCAAGGAGACTTTCTCCAAAAATTGAGAGATAGAGTAGCCAAGTATTTCATTTAGTTTTATTTCTATAATTACTTAGACATCAATTGTAAATTTCACTTTCAGTTTTAATTCATGACTTGGAAATAATGGTAAAATAACAATAGAAACTTTGTTTTCATTTCTTTCTTAGCTTTGTTTCCATATCTTTCTTATCTCTATTTTGATTTCTTTCTTAGCTCTGTTTTCATTTTTAGATTTTGAGCAGTCTTTAAGAAATTTAGGTTTAGTTTTGATAATTTACATTGTAAATCATTAGGAAGTAAAAGACCAAAAACCCCCAAAACAACACAAAACATAAAAACAATGAAGTAAGAAGAGTTAGCTAGCACAAACAGGGAACTACACTTCATCAATTTATGATACCCAGATTGATAATTTATGTAGAGAAATTTAGGACACTAAATTAACCAAACAGGAGGGTGCTAGAACCAGGTTTCCACACGCTGGGGATGTTTGATGAGCTTTTGGTGGTCCACGGTTTGACCCTACGCATGTCGCTATGCACACTTGTTAGTCCCTCACAACCTATGATGCTACTTCCGCACAGCCCTGCTTGGTGCGTGCCCCATATTATACCCAAGTTCCTTGCTATTTAATCTGTTATTACCTAATTACTGACCTTATTTGTGTAAGACTAGTGATAATTAATAGTGTATCCAGTAATCATATAAGTGCATGAAATAAACAATATTGGAAATAATACTGAGAGGGCGGGTGAATCAGTATTATCAAGATAATTATTCCTTTTTCAAAAACAACTGATATACGCTACTTCAGTTTAATGCACCTGCGTATATACGTGATTATGCAGAAGGAAACCAGCGTATACAAAACAAGCTTTAACTTTACTTAATCTTTCTGATGATGATTGTTAATCTGTGATGCAGAATCAAATAATAGTAACCAGAGACAGTAAAACAGAGCAGAAAGATAGTCACACACAAGAACACAAGATATAAGGTGGAAACCCAATGTGGGTGAAAACCACCTGCTGCAATTCGTCTCTATCTTCTTTTCAATTAGAAACTTCTTTTACAATATACTGGTGCAATCTTTTTACCAGTACGCAGGCTGCAACCTGCAGAGAGCTACAACTCTCTCTCGTTCTCCAGCTTCTCCTGGAAGGGAGCTACAACCCCCTTAGCTCTTGCACTAGCCAAGATACTAGTAC
>APFE030317661.1:0-15089 GCA_000404065.3 Pinus taeda | reverse complement strand
CTTTGAGGGGAGTGATATTCTCTGATCTTCAAGCTGTGTGGTAGTTTGTTCCATCCCCTTTAGCAGGCATGTATATTATCATCTCTTAGCAGCCTAAACATATCCTCAAAATGTGGAATCGCTTGCTCTTGGACAAAAAGATATCTAGGGGCCAACTGAGGATCATTTGCAATTGGATTATGGGTGTTGATTAGGGCCATGTGATTTGATTGTTCAGCTCTGATGAAAAGAGGTTCATTTTTCTCTCTGGCAAATATTCTTTTCAACTCTGCAGCCCTTGACTTCTCATGGTTCATCGATGATGCCAAACCTATTAATTGTAGATCTCCCAGCTCTGCATTGGGATCCCAAATAGTCATGTCTATGAGGGCCATGTTGTGCAAGTAAAACTCAGCCATTTTGGCCCCATCCTCTACTGCAATTTGATCACAAAGATCAATAAACTGCTTGTAGTCCTAAAATAGCATGGTGGCCCTTTATGATAGTGTTTCAATTTGAAATTGCAACCATTGTTCTCTAAGGTAAGGAGCATAAACTTTAGTTGGCATCCTACACTGGATGGCCTCCAAGGAGAGGTTGGCCATACATGCTAGTTGTTTTTCCTGTTTTTCCCCTTTTGTTTCAGTGCCATCTTCCTCGTTGTTTTTCTTATCTTCTTCCTCTTGTTGTTATTTCCCCTCTATTTCAATGCCTTCTTCCTCTTTTGTTTCAGCATCATCCTATGTATTAGTTTCTTCTTCATCCATCTTATCCCCATGTAGCTCTATACCTTTTTCTTCTTGTTTTTCCTCCTGCTCACTGACAAAAGGACTAACATCATAGATGAGGGTTTTGATGTCATCCTCTGTTAGTAAGTGTCTGAAGACTAACCATTTTATAGGGATCCTAAGGTTTTGGAGGGCATCCTTAATGAGGATCCTGATCAACCCATGGTGATCTAACTGTTGGGAATTCCATTCCTTTACTTTTCTATTGAAGTCTATGAGTGATTGCATCAAGAAATAGGGTATGTTGAGTCTTTGGTGAACTGGTGTTTCTACCCCAAATCTTAGTTCTTCAAGCATCCTAAAATGGTAGCCATAAACAACATTGTATCTACCCTCATATGAGATATATTTGATGAGTTGGTAGCCTACCTCACTCCATGGGTATGGCAGACTACCCCTCCTTACTCCATTTTTATCCTTTGTGGGTTCTTCACCTTCTAAAAAGAATTTCCTTTTTGCCACCTTTTTTCTTATAAAACAACTACCTCTTAACCTTTACAACTTTTGATCAAATGATGCATATGAGTGAGTGAGTGGGATACTTAGCTATGGTCTTGATGCCATGTTGTAGTGGTCAAAGATCAGAGGCGTTGTTTATGATCATTCGTCTTCCTCTTATGTTGTCTGTTGATCATTTATTAGTTGTTGCAGGTGTTTGTGACTGAAGATCTAATGCTACTACTACTGTTGTGGAGCTCTTGGATCATCCTAGTGAATACCTATAGCTAATGATTAAGATTCTATGGGATAGGCTGCCACAGGATTTCCCACAAGATGTCCTGTTGTTGGCTAGGGTTGTGAGGATGCTGCAATAAATGGACAAAGGGAGTAGGAGTGTGTGTGGATGCATGGATGATGGTAATGGTTGAGGTGATTGGTTAGATAATGTCTAGTATGAATTTTGGGGACCTAATCAATCTACCATTCAAGGGATCCTATAGAAAACACAATCTTCACCTGAATTGAAGCAATGAAGTGAAAAACAATGGAATTAATGGAGGGATACATGGTAAGGAATGAAGGAGAGTGAATATATGTGAGGCAGGGTTCCCTTTGGATCTTCTCTTTGCTCCTTGATTTTCTTTCTCACCCACCTGCAAATAGCAATTATGTTTTTTTCTTTTTCTTTTATTATTATTATTATTATTATCTCTCTCTCTCTCTCTCTCTCTCTCTCTCTCTCTATATATATATATATATATATATATATATATTAAAATTATATATATATATATCTAATCTATATATATATATATAATATATATATATATAATATATATATATATATATAATATATATATAATATATATATATATATTATACTATATATATATAATATAATATATATATATATAGATATAAATAAACACCTAGGCTACCTTGGAGAGGTTTTCACCGTAGATATCTACCCTGGGCGCCTCAGGAAGGTTTTCACCTAAATCCTTATTTTTTTCTCTTTTTCAGTGCCCTGATGAGGGAGGAGCTGGAAATTGCTCCACCATCATCATTGTCTTATTGATATTGTCAATGAACTCTTGTTTTGATAAAGGTCTCTTGTACATTTTCAATCGGTGTCCATTAACAAGCAATGGAATGAATTCCTCATCTATAGTTTTGATTTGCACTGAACCATTATCATGGCTTCTTTCCACCACATAAGGTTCAAGCCATCTTGTCCTTAGATTACCCTTGAAGTCTTTATACCTAGAGTCATATAACAATGCCCAGTCTCCCTCTTGAAATTGCTTCTCCTTAATATGTTTTTCATGCCAAATCTTCCTCTGAAGCTGAACTATCTACGTATATAGGAGGCCCTGCATTCTGAATTCATCCAAGCCATTCAAATGGAACAATATTTCTTGTTGTGCATGACTAAGATCTAGATCTAGTTGGGTTTCCATCCTCAATGTGTTATATTCGAACTCAATGGACAGCAAAGCCTTTTTCCCATAGACCAGCTCATAGGGTGTAAATCCAGTGGTGACCTTCCATGTTGTATTAAAGGCCCAAGTGGCCTTAACTAGTCTCTATGCCCAATCCTTCCTGTTGTTTCTCACTACCTTGGTTAAGATGTTCTCCAGTGCCCTGTTGGTCACCTCCACTTTCCCATTAGCTTATGGATGATAAGGATTGGAGGTCCTATGCTTGATTTTGTGATGGTTGAACAGTTCTTCAATCATGCCGGAGGTAAACTAGTTGCCTTGGTTTGTGACTAGCTCTCTAGGGTACCCAAATTTGTAGAATATATTCTCCCTTTGGAACTCAACAACCTTCTCTTCTGTTGTTGCCTTAATTGCCTTCGTTTCGACCCACTTAGTCAAATAACCAGTGCACACAATGATGTGTTGTTTTTGCTTTGAAGAAGGGTTGATAGGCCTAATGAAGTCCATTCCCCAGTTTTCAAATGGCTCAAAAGTCACTTGAGGTTATAGGGGCATTTCATATCTTGGAGTAGGCGTTCCCATCCTCTAGCACTGATCACAATGACTAATGTAATTTTTCACATCATGATGAAGAGTAGGCCAATAATAACCTGCTTGCAACACTTTGAATGTTGTCCTCTTTGCTGCAAAGTGACCTCCACAAGGCCCATCATGACAGGTTAGAAGGATTTCAAAGACTTCCTCTTCCCTTACACACTTTCTCAAGATTTGATCTAGGCCAAATTTGAACAGATTTCCCCCAATCCAGGTGAAGGGGGCGCTCTTCCTGACTATCTTGCTCTTTTCTTTGGAGGGAAAGTTTGGTGGAAACTGTGTTGATACCAAATAGTTTGCTATATCAGTAAACCATGGGGAGAGAACTGAAATAGAAAACAAATTCTCATTTGGTAAGTGGTCATCCACCATTCCTTCTTCATCTACAGGCAGATTCATCCTAGATAGAAAGTCAACAACAACATTTTCCTTACCAGGCTTATCAATAATAGTTAGATCAAACTTTTGTCATAAAAGAAACCATCTTATAATTCTAGCATTTACATCTGGTTTGTTCATTAAATATTTGATTGCAGCATGATCAATATGCACAAATGTTTGATAGCTTGTACCATAATGCCTAAATTTGTTTAATGAATGCACAACAGTCAGGAGTTCCTTTTCAATCACAGTATAGTTTAGCTCAGCCTTTGACAGGTTCTTACTGATAAAATAGATGGCATAGGGCAATTTCTCCTCTTCCTAACCTAAGGCTGCTCCTATGGCTTTGTGTGAGGCATCAGCATGAATATGAAAAGGGAGGGCCCAGTTTGGGCCTCTAAGGATTGGTGTAGTGGTTAACTTGCCCTTTAGAATGTCTAAGGCCACTTGATAGCTCTTTAACCATATAAACTCAGAATCTTTAGCCAACAAACCAAACAAAGGAGAGGCCAACTTGTTGAAGTCCTTTATGAACCTTCGGTAGTATCCAGCTAACCCTAAGCAAATCCCAACATCTCTCTGCTTTTGTGGAGCTGGGACCCTTTGGATGATTTCTATTTTGTTTAGGCCCACCTATAGTCCTTACTAAGATATTGAATGACCTAGCATAGTCCCTTCAGTCATTAAGGATTCACATTTTTCTAGACTAAGAGACAGGTTCTGTTAGAGCCTAGATTTACCTCACACTGAAAAGGTAAGCTTCTAGGTCCACATCAAACCACGCTCAGCCTCGTAGCTAGCCCTACGAGGACAGGGGAGGGCTCTATCCGGACCAATCTCAACAAAAAATAATCAAATAGGATTGAGATGACTGATTTTACAACTAATTTTAGGCTAGGTATGAAGTGCAAGGATTTGATTTGAGTTTTTGGGGGTTTTGAGTTGGAAAATGGAAGAGGCAAATTTGGGTTTGGGGAAGAGGGCTAGTTTTTGCAGAGTTCTTATCGGGGCAAGGAAGGCAATAGTTTTGATGCTTTAGATTGAATGAATGGATGCATCATACTAGTGAGGAGCTAAGGAGGGAAAGAGGGTCTCAAGAGTCCTCCTCAAACAGATGAAAACATTGAAAATTAAACAAAATTTCAAGGCAGAGCACAGCAGTCCAATGAATTCTACTTTAATCACTCATTTGTTTAATTTCAGAAGAAAAGAGAAGGGTAAATGATACACATAAACATCAGTGAACTTACGATTACATATATAAAAACACCATCAAAACACAGAGCCACATGGATTCCAACAAGTGCTGCAAAATCCTAGACTTTCCTTTGCCAAAACTACTGAAAATGAATGTACAATGAAGTGCCAAACAATCCCAAGTGTCCAACCATGAAAATGACTTAGAAATTACATAATGTAGACAAGACAAACCCATTCCCTTGCCTATAGGGGTCGAGCTCATCATTCTAGTAGCTGTTTGAACCAATTATAAACAAGGAACTGAAATCTAGGCAATCAAACAACTTGCCTCTATATGCTAGGAAATTGATTTATTCATTTAATTTTCCCTTTTTAGTGAATGAATCCTCTAGAACAAGTAAAAATGTGCCAATATTACATCATGGTAGATCAATAGTTACATCAAAAATTAAAACTAGTCAAAACTGGGCGAATGTCTAAGCTGAAGAGTGAAAATGAGGCCAAATTTCTCTATGCGTCGCGCCCAAATTCTCTATGCGTCACGCCAATTTGGAGCTGATTTTGAGACACTTCCCAAAGTCACAATTGAGCTCACGATAGCTATTTGGAAAGCCTTGCCTATCTACTTTCCAACCCAAGTGGAAATTATGGATTTGGTGTCCATTTGCCCCTCCAAATATCCAATCTCCCAAGACTGCTTCCTGTGTGTGGAAAAAGTGGCAGAAAGGCCATTTTCAAGGTGTTTTCGACCCTTTAGGCCACCTAGAACTTGATGAAATATCTCGGTCATTCTTGAGCATGCATAATTTATCATTAAAAAAAAAACCCAAAAATATCAAGTTTTCCTCTAGAAGATGTCCCAACCATAAGCGAGCGCCAAGTGGCGCTACGCATTGGGCAGAAAACTCTGTTTTGTAACCACAAAAATCAAATATGACAAAATTTTCTCCAAATTCCTTGAAATTTGGACTGAAGGTGCCTCATCAAGTATCATGCTCAGCCAAAGAGGCTTCAGCCAAGATTTGGAGCCGATCATGCGTTTTGCACCTCCTCAGTACCCTCCTGGTGTATACAGTTCAATGGTGCAATTATTGTCGTGTTCATATGATGAATCAGTGTCCGTCATGGTGTTGCAATGTGTATGACAAGTGTATGTTAGATTGGTTGAAAATGAGAAATGAAGACTTGATTTCCTTGTCTCCAAGTGCCAAATATGCCAAAGGGAAATGAGGGACTGTGAGAAATATGGAACAGTGGGTATAATGGAGTGAGGGAAAGGGTATGGTTCAATCAAGTGAAGTTTGCAATGTGAGGACAGTCACTTGATTGTGTTTTAGGAATGCGAGGTTTGGGGATTTAGGAATTTTGCGAATGATATGGGAAAAATTGAGTAATAGGGTATGGTAGGGTTTAGGGATAGGAAAATAGGACTTTAGAAATAAGTGATTTTGGGATGTAGAGAAACAAGGGATTTAATAGGGATGATGGGTTTAAGGTGAGGGGAAGAATCAAAATGGTGAAGGGGAAAAGGAGTCTTTGGCACCAAGAGACCAAAACACAACCCTAAGGAGAAGCTTTAAACAAAGTAATAAGGTTTGCAATTTGACATCACAAACTCTCATAATCCACTTCAATGAGCATCAAACATGTTAATGACAATTTCATAAACTTCTTGGAGCGAGAAGAACCAAGCGGATTGGAGTTTTTTTTAAACAAATGACAAAAATTTAAGTTCTGGCTCTATGTGCTGCACAACATGCCCAATGCACTGCGCCTCACCAATGCGCCGCGTGCTTGTTATTTTACACTGGAAATCAAAGCCCAATGCGCCGCGCCACCTGCCCAGTGCGTAGCACTTTTTCCAGAAGCCTTTTGCAGGCCTTCCCGGTGTCCAAATTGGGTGTAGGATAGCGCGTTGGAAAGGTATTGGAGTCTACTTTCCAACCCAACTGGAATTTTTTAATTTAGAGTTCATTTTCCCTATCAAAAATGAAATCTCCCAAGACTGGTCAAAATGTGTCAAATAAGGTTGCCTCAAGGTAGAGTGTTGTTGCAATCAACGTTTGAAGGTGTTCCTAAACTCCAAATTGAGATCATGATAGCTTGTTGGAAAGCTCCTTGTGTGTAGTTATCATTTGACTCATCACATAAGTCATTTGTCCAACCAAGCTAGGAGAAAACTTGGTTGTCCCAAAGTAACTTCAGAGGTGCATCAATTCTCCCTAGGCAACTATATTTTTGACATTTCTCTAAAACCATGACACTTGTGTAAAAAGTGAAGGAGATTTTTCTTCTTTGGCCTATTGTGGATAAAAACCTCTCTCATTTTCCCCACATTCATCTTTTATTGCTCAGGAACATCATTGGAGTAAAACCTATCCCGATGTGTGGAACAGGGGATTTGTTGAAATGAAGCGAAATGAAGGGGATATGGGGCTTCTAAATTCTTGAGGAAATTTTGAGAAGTAGGGAGGGATGTTAGGAAGTAGGGGAAAGTGGAATTTCAAATATTGAGTGACGGGAAGGGGTCCAAAAGGGCAAAACATAGGCCTAGCCTAGAAAATTGCCAAGTTGTAGCAAGAAACTAAGGTTTGCGTGAAAATGAGGAATTTGGGAGATCTTAGTGATGTGAAGTGTTTAATAAGGTACAATAAGGATAGGGGAAGGTGTATGAACATTAGGATACAAGTTTTGCCGATGATTTCACCATCCAAGAGAAATTACTTTCAAAACCCTAGGAGAGGGAAATGAACCTTACCTAGGCACAACTGAAGCATGAACAAGGTGTAAAATGACCCCGTGGAACTTGACATGATGATGACAAAACCCTGAATAATGGTACAATCAGCTGAATGGTGACATGGACCGACATTTGGACAAATCTGACAGGAGTGAAAACAAACCCTAGACCTAATACCTAGTGACCAAATTTTTCTTGAAGACTCACTGAAATGACAAAATTTGACCTTGACACCTTAAAATCACTTTGTAAGAGCATGTTTGATCACTGGAGGAAGGCTGCAAATACTAACACTAACATTAGCTCCAATGGGGATGGTATCTCCTTGGAGGTGCCAAGAACGGCAGATCTTTGGGAGAGCAGACCAATGCCTTATCCATTGGGCAATAGAGTCAAAAACTCAAGCTGAAATGCATGACTGAAAATTGACGACTTGATGACACAAATTGACTCTCACTCAACTAAAAACTAACTCGATACTTAAACACAACCGACAGACTAGAAAAAATGCTCAATGTAGAGCTTATTCAATACAACCTACTCTAGTTGTTCCATTCATCACCTGATCAAGTGAAATGAAACAACCAATGCAACCAAGTAAGTATTCCAGCTGCTGTTTGAATTCTCCGCAAGTGTTTGCTTATGCACAACAAGAGAGAACTACTGAAAGGCAACTCCCATGAACACTTGTGAACAGATCCATTGAATAATATGGATTCTCTATCCTCCTCCAAAAACACTGCATAAGGATCTTGAAGTTCATGCACACTGGGACTTAGCTCATCCAATGGATTACTTCTCTTTTCTTCATACCATGAATGCAAACTTTGATCTGAGCTTTGTGACGAGACTCCTGCTGAAAAAACAAAGAAACCGACTATCGGATCAAGTTTGTATGAATACTTTTGTCAAGCTCACAGATAGGAGAAGGACTTTGACTACAAACATCATTCAACACATCAACAATAGGATCATAAAAAATTTGAGAAGACTGTTGTGATGTATCCCTTGAAACTGTATAACATCCTACTGGCTATTCATCTTTTTCTTTAGAGATATTACGAATATTATGCCTTATAAACTGAAATGCTTCGAAACAAAAAGGTACATAATCCTCTTGCATCATTAAATCATGTATTTCGGCTTCCACACCTTCATCTATAATATGATCTTCAATTGTGTCTGGTGGCTGCAAATCTGGTGCTAGGGAGGGTTTTGTATCCGAAATGATTTCATCAATCATTTCAGGGGAAGATTTCTCATTAACAACTTGCACAAGAATTTCGCTATCTGTCTCATCCTCAACATTAAAACTGAGAAATTGTTGACTTCCTACAAGTTGTTCATTTGAAGATTTACTATGAAATTTACCCTTCAAAAACTGAAATAATTCAAAACAAAATGGTATGGAATCATCTTGTATCATTTTGCCAGTTTCCATGTCCTCATATGCAACTTGACAATCAATGGCATTTGGGGGCTGCAAATCTGGATATGAGAAGTCTTGAACAAGGTTTTCATTTCCCTCAAAAAGTTTCAGATCAAGACTTGTCGACAGTTGATTTCTGATTGCATGAATGGTGTCTCTGATGAACTGAAATGAAGCAAAACAAAAAGGCAAAGATCATTCACTTACTTCAAAATTTGCTGCACTTTCCTCGTCATTTCCATAGCTGATATGTGACGACTGATCACTGTATTCGAACTGTTGAAAGTGAACTTCTTCCTCCCACAAACTAGCTGTTGATTTGTCTACAAGATTAGCTTCTATTTGGAGAACATAATCGTCATCATACTGATCAAACTGAGGCAATTCGTCAGCATAAAACACATCATCAAGAATGCATGTCATATCAACATATCTCTCTTCTCCAAGATGATCTACAAAACAATCATTATCAGATCTATGAAAAATAGGATAAGAAAGAAAATATTTTGGATCAGCAACTGGTTCTTCTTCAATCAACGAGCCATAGGCTTGAACATCATAACCATTCCTTGCGGTGATCTTTTGCATCATCTCTTCCACTGCACTTACCAAAATGTCAAGCTTTACCTCTAGAGATGTTGATTAATCCGGATCTATGTTTTTCGTCTCTTCTTCCTTTAACTTTGCCCTTCGAATCAGCAAATAAGCCTCTACATCTACTGCATTGTTCTGCATCTCTTCAAGTGTTGCAAGATTCCTTTCTCTCAGTTGGAATTCCATTTCTGGATCAAATGCACCTGGGTAGTGAAAGAGAGCGGATATAGGAGGAGGTCTTATATTAACAGGCATTGAATAATAAACCTGGTTAAATCTGGAAGAAAACTATTGTACTGTATCCCCTAGCAATCTTTTCAGCTAGTTATATTCTTCTATAATCAAGAAAGGGTTTTGTCTGATCACCCACCTATCGAGGAAAGCTTTGACGAACTACTGGAAATCTGAGATGCTCGCATCAGGCAGGGTTTTGAGCCAACTCTTGACTTTGCCTTGCAAAGAAAGAGCAAAAAGCCTAATACTGACATCTTCTCCATCAACTTCAAAAAGTTCAAGAAAGGACTCAAAATTCAGAACATGTCTCTCAGCAGTGATGTTGTTATAGTCACCATCAAATCTTGGTAGATATAGATCATGATTTTTAGGGAAAGAATGGAATATATGAGGTAAAATCAGAGGCTTGTATCAATCTGGAATTTTACAAGGTAATGGGGTATGTACAGAAGTTGTAGAATTAATCTTTGTCTTATTAGTCTCATCAGTTTGAAGATGGTCATCACAAGATTCAGAAAAGGGGTCTTGATCAAGCTCAAAGGCATGCAAATATTTGGTATTTACAATCTTCAAAGGGAAAGAATCAACTGCAGGCCGAGGATCTCTTCTCAAATATAGTATACTTTGCAAAACCTTCTTGACATTCTTGGGAAAAGAGAAGAAATAATTTAGAATGAAGAACAAAATGTCTTGGACGAAATTCCAACTTGAATACCTGATCTTTCCATATTGTCCTTTCATGTTTTTGTTGGCTGGGTTCATCCTCCAATGGAGTCTTTGGATCTGATCTTGAAAATTATTTGGAATCGCCAAGTGAATGATTTCAGCCTTCCAATGTCTGATCGTTGTCCACCATCAACAATCAAATCTAAACTTGATACATGTACTGGGGTGATCATTTAGATCAGATATTCATTTTATAAACTAGACCGAAGATTGACTAAAGCGGCATTCATCTACTTTCGCTAATGTAAAGCAAAAGAGTTTCGAAGGCTACCTGGCTAACTTCAGGCTCTGTCTGTAATCTACAAAGCCAAACAATGAAAATAAACTTTCGTCCCCAGTATGGTCGCCACTATGTTAGAGCCTAGATTTACCTCAGGCTGAAAAAGTAAGCTTCTAGGTCCACATCAAACCATGCTCAGCCTCGTAGCTAGCCCTACGAGGATAGGAGAGGGCTCTCTTTGGGTCAATCTCAGCAAAAAATAATCAAATGGGCTTGAGATGATTGATTTTACAACTAATTTTAGGCTAGGTATGAAGTGCAAGGATTTGATTTGAGTTTTTGGGGGTTTTGAGTTGGAAAATGGAAGAGGCAAATTTGGCTCCAGGGATGAGGCCTAGTTTTTGCAGAGTTCTAATTGGGGCAAGGAAGGCAATAGTTTTGATGCTTTAGATTGAATGAATGGACAAAAACCTCTCTCTTTTTTCCCAAATTCATCTTTTATTGCTCAGTGTTAGGGTCCCACCCTAACCCCTTTATCTATGTAATGGGACCACGTCATAGTTAAGAGTCAATAAAGCCCATATTAATAATTGTAAGTGGTTAATCCGCAATTAATAAAGGAACCACAGTTAGTTGCAAATGGGCTGACGGTATTAGTAATAAGCGGTATTAACCCGTGGTATTACTTGTAGGAGTCATATATAAAGGATAGTAACTCCCTGCGAGGAGCATCATGTCTTATTTTTGGTAATCGAGCTCTGCTCTATTGGAGGTTGCCCCCTCGAAGAGGCAAGTGAACATTACTCTCTGAATAATAAAGTCTCCGCTATTCTGTGTTCTGGATATCTTTTCTTCGCATATTCTGTATTTGGGTATCATTTGCAGGTTAAGAAGCATAACACTCAGGAACATCATTGGAGTAAAACCTATCTCGATGTGTGGAACAGGGGATTTGTTCAAATGAAGCGAAATGAAGGGGATAAGGGGCTTCTAAATTCTTGAGGAAATTTTGAGAAGTAGGGAGGGATGTCAGGAAGTAGGGGAAAGTGGAATTTCAAAGATTGAGTGAGGGGAATGGGTCCAAAAGGGCAAAACACAGGCCTAGCCTAGAAAATTGCCAAGTTGTAGCAAGAAACTAGGGTTTGTGCGAAAATGAGGAATTTGGGGGATCTCAGTGATGGGAAATGTTATAAGGTACATTAAGGATAGAGGAAGGTGTATGAACATCAGGATACAAGTTTTGCCGATGATTTGACCATCCAAGAGAAATTACTTTCAAAACCCTAGGAGAGGGTAATGAACCTTACCAAGGCACAATTGAAGCATGAACAAGGTGTAAAATGATCCAGTGGAACTTGACATGATGATGAAAACCCCTTAAATAATGGTACAATCAGCTGAATGGTGACATGGACCGACATTTGGACAACTTTGACAGGAGTGAAAACAAACCCTAGACCTAATACCTAGTGACCAAATTTTTCTTGAAGACTCATTGAAATGACAAAATTTGACCTTAACACCTTAAAATCACTTTGTAAGAGCATGTTTGATCACTGAAGGAAGGCTGCAAAGACTGACACTAACCGGTTCATTTCAATGCATTTATGCAATACTTTGCCTAGGTTAGTCAGGGCTTCTTGGAAATCACAACCATAAGGTGTAAAATCATCCATATAGATTTCCATATCATCATGTACTAATTCAACAAAAATGCTCAAGACCGCTCTCTCAAAGGTGGCAGGAGCATTGCTAGGCCAAAAGGAAGGACCTTATACGCAAAAGTACCCCAAGGACGGGTCAATGTGGTCTTATCCCAGTCTTCTAGGCAGATTTGGATTTAGTTGTACCCGCTGAATCCATCTAGGAAAGAAAAAAACTTCTTCCTGCCAGGCCATCTAGCACTTGGTCAATGAAGGGTAGGGGAAAATGATCCTTCTTTGTGGTGTTTTTCAACTCCCTATAATCAACACAAATCCTCCGCTTACCATTTTTCTTGGGAACTAACACTAAAGGAGAGACCCACTCACTGTCTCAGATAGGGTAAATGAATCCTGCATCTAGCAGTTTATGCAGTTCTTCTTTGACTATGTCTTTAAGAGTTGGATTCATCCTCCTTTGTGGTTGCATGACTGGATTGCAACCTTCTTTGATGTATATGTCGTGAGTACACACTGAGGGGTGTACTCCCTTCATTTCCTTATAACTCCAAGCAAAGGCTTCTAGGTTCTCTCTCAACATGTTGCATAGATTTTCCTCTTCTAAAACAGAAAGAGATGGATTACTTTTCAAAGTTTTCTCTGGGCCAAATTCTAAGGTTTTGACATGGAGTGGGTTGGAACTGGCCAAGCATAAGTCAATTGGATGATTGTTTTGGGTTTCCCTTACTTCTTCTTCTAATGGTAGTGAACTAGGAGTTGGACTTTGGAGCAGTTGTTTAATTAAGTCATCCTCATCTTATTGTCCTCCTCCTATGACTGCTTCCAAAGCATAAAGTTGGGCAGAATAAACCTCATCTTCTTCCTCCTCCTCCAACCATAAAGGTAAATCATAATCTAGGGTAGGTTGAGCAGGAGGGCATATGACTAATTGTTTGGACATATGCCAATTCTTGATGGTCATATTCCCAGCTCTGCAGCTAATGTAAGCATCAGTTGTGGCCGACCATGGCCTCCCAAGGATGAGAGGGTAACCAGTAATCTTAGCCTTAGGCTGAAGAACTAGGAAATCTGCAGGGTACTCCTAGGATTCAATGGAGACCATCACATCCCCCACAATTCCCTCAAGGGTGACTATGGAACGATCTGCAAGTTGCAGAATTCTTGTGTCTTCCTCAATGACCCTTGGAGGTTGAGCTTGAGCATGGTGTCCTTGGTCATCACATTAATGGCAACCCCAAGATCAATCAGAGTGTGTGAGACAATGGTTCCATTGATGTGCACATCTACTACAGGGCTTCCAAGGTCCAAATATTTTGAACATATTACCTGCCCCAGCATTAAGTCAAACAACTGCCCAATGAAATTAATGGTAGGGGCATCCCTTTTTCTTCTTCTTGGATACTTGAAGCATTTCTCCTTAATCAACTTATTGTAAATGGGAACATCTTTGATTGCCTGGAGAAGGGGTATCTTTACACATAGATATTTCAATTCTCCCAAAAGTTCATTTTCTTATAGGGTAAGCTGGAGTGGTTGGGTTAATCTCTCAGGAAAGGGTGGTTTTACTTTAAGGTTGCTTTCCTCTCTTTCCTCCTCAACCTCCCTATGTGGAGAGGGAGGTTGGTTATCAGGGAGAATTCTCCCATATCTTAGGTTGATCTCCTGGATTTCTATAGCATGAGCTGGGTATGATGTCTCTCCATTGTATGCTTGTTGGCCTGCCTATTCTTTGGGTTCAGATTTGGCTGGGAAGTCATTTGGGGTTGCTTGGGTGGAGCAGAGTGCAGGAGTTGTGGTTGGGTAGGTGGTGGAGGCAATAGATCTGGAACATTGTTGAATTGGGGCCTCCACCCCTGGAGTGGGGTATTCCTCTGATGTGTGGCTGAACATAAGGTTGAAATGACTGGTTGGTTCATTGGGAATGATACTAAGGTAGACCAACAAGGATGAGAAGGAGGTCCCCAAGAAGTTATAGTTGTGGTTTTGTTGGGGTTGTAATATGCATGGGATGACCCTTGCATACCCTACTAGTATGGTCTAAGCCCAGGAGGTCTCCTTTGGTTGATGTAGAAAAGTTTCTCAGTGACCCCTTCAGCTCCTTGATATACAACTTTGAGTCCAGGTAAAGAAGGTCACTTGTCTATGGAATGGTTTTCTTCACAAATTGCGCAAATCTTAATACAGTTCAATGGATATTCGTTCCTAGGATGCCTCCTGATGCATCTAGGACAAAAGATGGCCAGGGCTCTTTTCGCTTCCTCTTGCTTCCTTTTAATGTTCATGATATCCAATTACAAGGCAAGGGTTTGCAACATGTCAATTTTGAAATCTTCCAGCATATTTCCAATTTCACCCTTGATGGATAAGTTGGAGGATGATGTATTGGCCATAGGTTGACTACCCCTACCCTTTTTCCTGACTGCCCTAGAATGGTTTCTAAATATAGTCTTGATATCCTCATAGGGTAATTGGTAGATATCCCCTCCTACTATCATATGTAAGGTATCCAAAAGATCCTCCCTTACTCCTCTAAGTAGGACCAACTTTAGTGACTCAGGTTCAAGTGTACACTTGGCCCTTTAGTAACTGAGCTGGAATCTTTCTTCATAGTCCTCTAAGTATTCATCCTGGACTCTAGTCATCCTAAAAATCTCTTCTTT